>JAFLJL010002646.1:0-44951 GCA_018398815.1 Conus ventricosus
CTTCCCCCCTGCCGGGGGCCTTCCCGGTTTTCTGCCCAACGACAACCCCAAAGGGGTCGCTTGAAGCGTGTTCCCCTGGGGTCAGGCCACTGGGGGGACCATTCAGAAAGGGTTGGGTCACCTGGTGGGACCCATTAATCCACCATCCATCGCGTCACCGCTACATCTGGGTAGGGGTGGACTACGCGACTCGTACCCAGAGCTGTCCCGCTTAGGACTATCGATGCCCCTACTAGTTGCTGAATCTCTCAGGCAGATTTGGACGCGCACTGGCGTGCCCAAGAAGAAGTACGGCCGGAAGTTTGTACTGGAGAGCGATCATCATCCTCTCCAGTGCCTGGACCGGATCCGCCAGTCAGTCGTCGACTCATGAGTTAGGCAGTGGAACTGCAGAGTCATGCGTTCACTTTCCGCCATATCAAGGGTTCCAGCAATACGGATGCTGACTATCTCAGCCGAGCTCCGTAATCAGCACATCGGAAAAATCGGTCAGAGGAACACTTCCCCCTCACCAGGGTTTATCCCCTTTTGGTCTCTGTATCAGGTGTAGTGACAGTTTTTCACTTCAGTGATGTTAACGGTAGTGAATCACCACTGTTTGGGTTGCTATTTTTATTATTGAAGGTTTGCTTAGTAGTTTGATAAATGTAGTATCATGTATTTCCTTGTGTGATTCTATCGTGGAATGTTTGTATGGATTTGTCGTACTCTGTCGGTCACAGAGGGTTGGGTTCGGTCCCATTGTTGTGAATTTGCACATGCGTCAAGGTTCAAAGAGCACTGTATCTCAGAGAAACAGATGCTTTTAGAAGGGGGTTTGTCACGGGTTTGTTACGAGGCCTATGACGATTGGCCCATCTAGGGTAGTAGAATTGTTCATTAGTTGTTGTCGTCGTTGTTGTCGTATATCCGTCCCTTAATGTGGCTTGTGGTGTGGTTGCACTTTGGTGTGGTTTAGCTCAGGTTAGGTTTACTTTCTCTCTCTCTCTCTCTAATTCCACCGCCCGTGCGATTCATCCTGCAGGTTCACGGGTGGCTGGTATCTTTTTCTTGTACTGGCTGTCTCTATTCGCCTCTCACCTGTCTTTTCACCTCCCGCACGTGCAAGGTTCCTCTTAGGTTTGAGGTATATTCTCACCGTGACGTAGCATGGCATGTTGGCCGCCATCGCTGAGCGGGTTTTCATTTCACTCGAGCGGAAGATGTCTCTGGGAGCGCCTGCTCCGGTCCTGGTTCTTCACCATATCGTCGAAGGTACAGTCGGTACTTTCTTTTCCTACAGTCGGCCTGTAGGAGGGAGACATCACTTCATCTCTTCTCCGCATCTGCGCTGCTGTTCTCTTGACTGGACAGAGGGCAGAGAGAGTCGTTTGACCCACCATCTCGGGTCACCCACGGGTAGCTGTGCCTGTCCTTTCTACTTTCCTCCCAGTTACCTTCACCCTCCTCCCGGAGACTTCACCCGGAGCACGCACTGGTGGGGACCACGCGCTGGTGGATGCCACGTACTGGTGGAAAAGCTGTGGACTTGGCTGGACGGTCCTGATCCCCGTCCAGGACCTCCAGCAACAACGCCTCGTCCCCCGAGACGCGCTCTCCACCGTCCGTTTGTGCGGTCAAGGGTGTCGGCCTTGGACATCCCTCTCTCTAGGAACCGACCCGGTTTGGGGCACTCCTTGCAACAGGGTGTTCCTAGTAGACTTTGGAGAGGCAGGGGTGTGGGGCACTACAATCTCGGGAAAGGGATGGTGCTGGAATCATTTATTTATGATTGTGATTGTGCACGTTGTGTGTGCTGGAATTATTTATTTACCATTATGATTGTGTATGTCGTGTATTGGAATGCTTGATTGTGATTGTGCATGTTGTGTTTGTTGAGATGCTTGTTGTGTGTGTTGGAATACTTGATTGTGATTGTGCATGGTGCGTGCGTTAAAAATATTTATTTGTATTGCGTGTGTTGATGTGAATAAATGGGGTGTTGTATCGTAATCTTTCTGGTGTGGTCTCTTGCGAGGCGTGTGAGGTCAGTCACTCCCTTCACTCCCATCTAGACCGATCCTGTCAGGGCAGACCTCCAGGGGTCGGTCGTGACAACAAACTTCAAAACCACGAAGTGACAAGAGTTGACAACTTGACCAAAGTCTTTCCCCGTAATGAAATCATTTTATCACATACACACAAAAGGTCATGACAAAACAGCTCCATGACTACTGACTTCCTCAATAGCACAACAGTAATATAGTAATCTGTCATTGTGTGAAAGGCACACAGAGACTGCTGTATCTGCTGCCTACAAACGTTGGTATTGCAATTTGCACCAACTGATCAACTATCCTAAACAAATTTTTGCATTTTCACTCTGAATTCTGAGAACTCTGTTCCAAAATTTTGCCAAATCATTTGATTAGCTGAGGGTGAAGTTGGATGCCTACATGACTTGTGTGTGTTGTGTGTGTTTGTGGGGGTGTGTGTGTGTTGTTTTGTGTGGGGTGTGTTTGTGAGTGATTCTTTTAAGTCTTTCCACTATCGTGTATTAAAATACAGTTTTCTTCTGTCTGATAAAGGGGAATCGGGCATACATTCTGCTGGACCCCCAATTTTCAAGCTCCCTACAGGGTTAAAAGTACACTGTATCCTGAAATTTTTTAAAAGATGCCAGGGAAATTACTAATACTGGTTTTAATACAATGGGAAAAGATTTAATTTTGGGTGAATTCTATGGACCAAATAAAGATGTCCTTCCTTCTTTGAAAACTACAGTTGAAGAGAAGAATTAAACATCGACATAATAAAAAGGGGAGAGGGAATTTGGTTTTTAACCCAAATTTTGCTATAAAAAATTTTAAACAACCCATAAAAACATGCCGGGAAGCATTATAAAAGTGACAAAATAGAGTATTTGTTAGGGGGGGAGTTGATGAAGACACAACGGTAACATGGGAGACAAAAACCCCTTTCCCAAAACAAAGCAGGCTAGATTTCTTTTAGGGTCCGATACATTAATCCTAATATTGAAGATGCTGAATTTTTTTGGATAAAAAAACAGATCACTCTTTGGTATATTAAACATTGCTTTTAGAAAAGGGGACAACATAAAGGTTTTTGGAAATTTAATCTTCACTTTTGAAGATAAATATCCCCGCTTTTTAATAAAAAATTTGAAGAAATTAAGGAACAATATGCGCACCCATACATAAAATTCTCTTTAAAACCCCAAAACAATCAAATTCAGTTTCGTTTAAACCCATTTTCTTAGTACTCTATTATGGAAATAAGAGCAGAAAAAATAAAAAGCATTCTAAAAATAAAAATATAAATGAAAAAAGAAAAACACATTGAAAAGAATTAAAATTTGGAAAGCAAAACCCCTTTTTTGGGAACGGACGGGGAACCCCTAAAAAAGAAAAAAAGAGAATTGAATGAGATTAGGAAAAAAAAGATGGAGGAATATAGAAAGGTCCGGGGCAAGGGGGTAAAAGGGGGGAAAAAGTAAAAAAATCTTTGCTCAGGGAAAAAAAAGAAATTTTTGTAAGCAAAAAATCTAAAAACTATCACAAAAAGGAACTACTTTAACAGAAACGGACCTTATGTTAGGAAACAAAAAACTATTTTAAACATTTATAGCAGAGAAGAAGAAAAAGTATTAAAATTGAAAAAATGCCAATATTCCCAAAAACCGGGGTTCCATTTATTGAAAAAATTTTTGCGTAATTATTGCTTTTTTTCCCCTTCCTACGATTTTTTTTTCGGGGCCATGCGTTTGCAACCAATTTTCCGGGGACCCTGTTCTAAACCCGCAAGCCTATGTCAGAGGGCAAAAAAGGACAGCCCACGCAGACTGTTTTACACCGCCAATTAGTGATAGTGCGGCACTTTTACTCTGTGGCCTCGCTCTTTTTCTAGATCAAAAATTTTCCCAAAACGCCTCACCCTTTTTCCCCCCTCAAAAAAATGGAATCTTTCCCGCGCTGCGATGGTCCCTCTTCCAACGGAATACGTTTCCTTCCCCCCAAAAGATCATCCCACGTGTTTCTGGTCCCAGAGTCGCCCTTTGAGGGGAAAAATTTACCGTGGTCCCGCGTGTGGGAAAAAATATAAAGGGGTTGACTGCCCGGTTTTTTTCGCGGCTTATTTACAAAAATGGCAAGAGACAATAAACAGTTTGATTTTTCGGGGGGGGGAGTGCTCGCACTTCAGGGGTTTTTAAAGGGCGCGTGATTCAGAGTTTTTGCGGGGTGATTAAGTTTTTTTTTACTTTTTTTTTCAGCGCGAGAAATTTTTGCGGGGGCGTGCTTTTCTTGCCAAAAAAAACTAAAAGTCAGTGCCCCCTGAAAACTAACTCGGCAAACCCGTGAGTTGGAGGACCAATTACCTGAGGAAGTACTAAAGTTTTAAAAAAAACTGGGAATGTAAAACCCTGGGCAGAGGGTTTGACAGTAATTTTTTTAAAATTTTTTTGGAGACAAGGGGGGATTTTGTTGGGGTTCATTAAAAAGGGATACAATAAAGGCGAAATGTCTAAAACAAAAAAAAGGTAAAATAATTTTTTCCCAAAAGGAGAAAACCCACGAAATACAAAAAAGAACGGGGCCAATTTCATTAAAATGTTCTTATAAAATTGTTCTGCCTGTTTTGGGTAGAATAAAATCTGTTTTACCCAAATCATAAATGGGACCAGTCGGGTTTCTTTCCCCCGTGAATACATAGGAGACGTTTAAAAACCTATATGATGTAATTCACTTTTAGAGGGAACCGTTCCCTGGGTTTTTATCTGTCGATTTCGAAAAAGCTTTTGACTCTGTTGAGGGTCATACTGATGGGTTTTTCGTGCTTTCGGTTTCAAAAAAGGGAATACACATTGGATATTATTTTTTTTAGGAAAGATAAGGTTTTATTTATATGAATGGAAGGGTTTTTTAGGTTTTTTATTGAAGGGTGCCGACAAGGTGACCCATTCCCCTGTTTGTTCGTTTTATGTGCCGAAATACTAGAAAACAAAAAGGGCAATCAAGTTTTAAAAAGGCAAAAAAATAAAAAATACAGAATTCAAGCAAATCATTTTGCGGGAACCCCACCTTCACACGGGAAGGAATAAGAAATCATAAAAAAGTTGTTCACAGATCTCTTGGGATTTGACAAATTTGGGACTTAAATTAAAAACTTGAAAAAACTTTTAAGTTGGTTAGGATAAAAAAATCGTCAAAACCGTACTTCCCCTTTAAAAATGGAATGGAAACCCTTTAAAATTTAAGATCCTAGGTGTGGTTTCAAATAATTCTAAAAATGAAAAATAAATGGACAGATAAATTTTAGAAGTTAAAAATCTATTTAAATTAGGGGTCAAAAAAGTTTCACCTTGGAAATGCGTGCTAAATCATTTGCTATCAAAATTTAATTTGTGATCCTTTGCCCAACCCCAGACTCTCAGATGTAGTTGCAAAATATGTGTTTCATTTTGTTTGGAAAACCAAAATGATAAAATTAAAAAAATTTCTGTGAAAAATATTTGGAAAGGAGGGGGGGTTCCCAATCTTAAGATATAATCAAATCTTAAAATCCCCCGGGATTGGGAAAAATATAGTGAAAAATTTAAGGGAAAATCAAAACCTTCATTATGCCCTTTAAATCGATCCCCCTTGATTCTTAGGCCAGTAAGAAAGATAAGTAATGTTGCTTTAGCCCCCCGACCCCCCAAAGGGCCATATCAGGGTGTATAGGGCCCCGTGATTTGTACAAAGCAAAAAAAAAATTTTTTTGGAGAGATTTTTTCGGGCTTTAAAATTTTTTTGAAAACCGGCAGAATTAAAAAATAACAAAGACTAGCTATTGATATTTTTTGTAACGAAAGTTCAAAGGGGGAAATAAACCCGTTTTTTTACAAGAAATGGATGCAGAAAAATATTTTTTGGGGTTAAACCCATTTACTTGATGACAAGGTAACTTTATAAGCCCACCACTGTCAGAGAAGCGGGATTGGGTAAATTTTTCAAAAATTACAAAAGTTGCGTACAATAAAAAAAAAGACTTCGAAGAAAATGAAATGAATTTGACAGTAATCCCGAAAAGGCGAACATTAGCGTTAAAAATTTTGCCCCCACAAAAGGGGGCCCCGCATTCACTTGATATTTGATAAAAGCTTGAATTTTTTAAACACGCTTGTTATGAAATGGGAACGCGCCTAATTATCCCTATTAAATTGGACGACTTTTAAAAAAAATTAAAAAAAAAAAGAAATAAAATGAAAGGGTTCCCCCGCTTAAAAATAGTCACAAAATTTTAGTAACTAACAGTATTTTGAAAGAATGCGGGTTGTGGATATTTTGTAAGTTCTGAAATGGGGAAAAAGATTCATTAGTCACTCTTTGGGAATGTGAATTTGCAATACTTTCTGGAAAAAACTTGAAAATACTCTAAAAAAGAAAGTTTTTCACTGTAAAAAGATTGTATTTTTTTGGGCTTATATTGGGGCCCACTGATGAGAAAAAAAAAAAAATGATATGTTGACTTAATCTTTTAAATGGGAAAATACTTCATTACAAATGTAAAATTAAAAGTGAACCCAACCTTTAAATTTCTTGTATTAGTTGTTAATGGAAACCTTTTGTTCCGTTTTGCATAATTCATCTCCATCGAGACATTTTTCCAATTTTAGCTTAGCATAGTTCCTTTAAAAAACATTTCTAAAGGAACATGTATAGACAAAAAATTGAGAAACAATGTATCGATGGAGATTTTTATAAAATCGGAAAAAAAAATGGTTTCCAAAAATTTAAGCTAATACAAGAAAAATGTTAATATGCATAGAATAAAATTCCCTTCTTTTTGCTGTTGTCCGTGACCTTGGGCATAAAAGGGAACAATAAGACTAAATATGATTAGTAACTTTTTCCCTTAAATGTTGATGTTTTTGAGGACATATGTACATGTTAATGACTTTTTTTGATGTTTAAAAATAATGTCGCTTTTGCCCGTGAATTTTTTTTTTTTGTGTGCCTATTAAAAAAAAAAAAAAAAAAAAAAAAGTACACTGTACCCATCTCTCGCAGTACACACAGACAAGTACCCTGTCAAATTTGGATTAACCTCACCTTATAAGATATTATGAATAGAAAATTTACATCACAAAACTTTTAAAACACCAAAAACTCTGGGGGCAACCATTCTTGACAAGTAGGAACAATAAAAGTTAGAAGTAAACCTCTAAATTGAATGTACACAAAATGTACAATCGGGAAAAAATAGCTCCACACACAACCCCAATTTGGCTGAAGTCAGACAGGGAACTGAAGCTTGAGAAACCCACTTTCTGCTGACAGTTCATGGGGGGGGAAAAAAAAAAACCCACAAAACAAAAAAACCAAAAACCCAAAAAAAACTGTTCTGAAATAGATCGTTTGTGATTTTTCCCAAGGGCAGCTTTATACAACGGTGAGTATGGTGGAGAGGAACAGGTAAAGGAATGACAAGATCAATTCAAGCGGGGGTGGGGACGGGGAAAGTGTGTGAATTGCTCAATCCTTTTTTTTTCCTCTGGGCCCGGAGTCACCCCACGACACGAAGAGGTGGGTTTGGGGTGAAGGTAAATCCTGGTAATTTTCTGACTGGGGCTCTGATTCTGCCCAGATTAAACAATGCTAAAAGGGAAAAGGCAGGGGAAATTGACTGAAAGGGAAAACTTGAAATCAGGGGGGTCCGGGGGCATCCCCCCCCGAAAATTTTTTTTTCAAGTCAAAATCTTGAAATCTGGGCTATCCGACTTCATTTTAGGGATTTAAAAATTTTAAAAAAAAATGGGGAAAATTAGCATTAAAAAAAAAAAAAACAATTTTCCCCCAAAATGTTTTTATTCTTCTATGAGTTTTTCCCCAGCTGAACAAAGACACACAGGCTCAAAAAACAAACAAAACAAACAAAAAAAAAAAACCCCAATCAAAAACCAAACCCAATCCAAACACTCCCAAAAACCAACCAACCCGGTCAAAAACCCAAACAAAAACCCCCCACACACCAAAAGAAAAATTTAAGTGCACCATTCACTTGGGAACTGGTTACAGACAGGCACCAGCATTCCCTTTTGGCTGGGGAAAGCTCTCTGAAAGAAAACGGGGGATTTGAAGTTTTGCTGAGAAGACGTCACAAAGCAGCTCCCTGTTTTGCTGTACTGGAAGACTGTCACAAAGCGCTCCCCTGTTTCTGGGTCACGGGAAAAGGGTTATAAGCGCTCCCTTGTTTACGCGTCACTAGAAGAATGCAACAAGCGCTCCCCTGTTTACTGCTGTCCTGGAAAATTTTCACCAAGCAGCTCCCCTGTTTACTGCTGTCCGAAAGAATGCCCAAGCGCCCCCCTTTTTAAAGCTGTCACTGAGAAGAAGGTCCCAAGCACTCCCTTTTTTATTTGCTGTCACTGGAAGAATGTCCACAAGCACTCCTTTAGCGTCATGGAAGAATGTCCCCAAAGCAGCTCCCCTGTTTACTGCTGCACTAAAAAAATTGCCAAAAGCGCCCCCTGTTTACTGCTCATGAAAAGAATGTACAAAAGCACCCCCTGTTTACTGCTGTCCTGAGAAATTTTTTACCAAACGTTCCTCAGCGCCCAATAAACGTTTCCAGGGTTTGGTTTGAGAAGCTTTTTCCAGATAATTGTAAATAGTTCGTTTTCTCCCCAAGATTATAAACCGTAAAAAAAAATATTGGACAAAATATGGTGATTGAACCACAGTTTTTGCTTTTGTTTTTAACCACACTTTCTCTAAGTAATAGAAATGTAAGAACAAAAAGTACCCTTTCTGCCTGAAAAGTTGAATCATGATTATTTGGTGAAAAAAAATTTACTGATAAAAGGGGTAATAATCACCCAGTCTTGCTGAAGTTTTGAGATCACACTTTGTGACTGATAGGTCCATCAATCCCAGTCCTATTCTTTTTTTTCAGAAAATATGCCGTGTTTTAAACCCCCTTTTTCCTGCGGTGCGCGGGCTCTGGCAGATGAGGTTTCCAAAATTTCTAATTCTTCATCTGCTGTTTCTCTCTCTGTGGCTCGTTGAGTATTTGCATACAACCCTCAGTGCCCCCTTGTCCCCTCTGTTTTTCCTCCCCCTTGGTTCTTGTTTTTAGTCTTCTCCCCCCCTTTCCCATTCTTTCTTTTTTTCCGGCTCCGGAATTTTGGTCTTTGCGGTCTTTTACTTGTGTGGTGCTTTTTCTTGCCCTGTCCAAAATCTTTTGCTTCTTGCTGTTTTTTTTGGGGGGGTTTGTACATGCCAAGCTAACCTTTTTTTCCCATGATCCCGCCTGTTGTTTTCCCTTCCCTGTACATTGCTTGTCCAGTTTTTCTGCATCTTGTCGCAAAGTTTTTTAGGAACTGGCTCTTGACGGGGTTTTGCTGCAGAGAAAACTCAACTGAAGTATCTTTCTTGCTTCCAGACTGTTTTGGGGCAGGTAGTCTTGATGTCCATTCTGCTGCAAACACAGATCTCCCCATGGTATGAAGAATGCCTCCACAGGGGGCCCCCTGAAAAGCACTCAGCAATTTCTGGGAATTGCTGTCAGCAGAGGGAAATTAAACCCCCATCGATCTGCCCAAAACACTCAATGGGGTTTAGGAGCGGCTTTGGGAAAACTTTTTGTAGATTGGTGTAGCTGCCACCTCTTTTTAAACTGATCTTTGTCATTCCTAAACCCGTGTTGTCTCTCCAAGAGTTTGAGGGACCTTTTAACTGTTGATGCCCTTTTGACAGATGGGTCCGTCAGCCAGGCTTTCGTCAGGGGGTTGTTGACAGGGATCTTTTCTGTAGATTTAAAGCGCATGCCTTGTATGCTTTTTAAGTTTGTTCATGAAGCTCTTCTTGTGGTCAAACCTTTCCCCCGGTGTTCATTGGGCAGCAGCTTTACTGGAAAAAAGATGTCCGATTTCTATTTTCCTCCTTCCAAATTTCAATTTGTGAGGCTTCTTCGAAAAATTTGGATCAGGGAAAAACCTTTCAAAAAACGTTGAAAGTTCATGCTGTTTGTCAAACAGCGATGCATCGAGGCTCTTTTTTGCTGAAAACATCATATTTTTTTGAGGTTGCAGTCTGAAAGTACAATGAAGGGTGCCAAAAGTTCTTCCTGTTGTCAAAAAATTCTCAAAATCGAGCTTCCTGTCTTTGCTTCTTTTGTGGGTTTTGAACTTGGACCGCGAACGTTAATTCTTTGATGCGTCTCTTCCAGTGGGGACACTTGGGTCTTTGCATTAAAATTTTTACAAAGTCAGCTTGCGTGACAATCTTTTTTGGAGAGAAAACTGTAGTAAAGAGGGATATGCGTCAAACAAGCGAACTGTGTCCACACAACATCAAGATGAAAGCCAGCGGTGGGGCCCTACCTCCTTGGAGTAGGGCCTTAATTCCCCAAAACCGACAGTGTCGAACGCGGGGCTTTAAATCCCCCTCCATTTGAACTCAGTGTGGAGATCTTGATCAAAGCTTCTGCAATACTGGAAAGGGGTTTTCAAAATGCTTTTTTTGCGTTATGAGCATGGGAAGGTTCTCCGTCAAGTCCAGTAGACCCGTAAATTTTTTTCGAAAACAAGGGGTCCCCGACCTCCCCCTTTCCCTCTCCTTTTTGGCACAGAATCCCTCCGGAGCCAAGTTCTTCCACTTCAGGCCCTGTTTGCCAAAAGTTTGTCCAATTATCAAGAGAAACTGTGCACGACCTTTTTACGCAATGGGACAAGGTTTTTCCACAACCTTTTGCTGAGGGGGCGGGGGGGAAAACCCTACAGCAAGAACTTTCTCTTGGGCCTTGGGTAGCTTCATCCCGTTTAACGATGGAGTTGTCCCTTTAAATTTCCCCAGAGAGGTCCTGAAGAAATGGGGCAAGGCCTTTCGAAGCTTTTTAAAAAAAAGTGGTGCGGGCCTGCTCAGTTCCTTTAGGGCGACTTGGGCACGACTTGCTTTGTGAAAAAAACTTTTATAACTCAATCACTCTGCTGCTTTATCAACCCATATATAAATTACATAATGTTTGACTGATAAATTAAATCTTTCATACACAGTCGTTATGCACAAAACATTTAATTTTCCTGTTATTTGGGGTGACATTTTTTTTTGATAAAGTGAATAATTCTTTTCCCGTGTCAATGTTTCTGTGTGCAAATGTGTGGGGACGTGGGGGGCACCTTGGGTTTTATTTAAAAATTGAGATTTGCGCCTTTCGAAACCCTTTTATTTTTATTTTATTTTATTATTTTATTATTATTATCAGTATTATTATTATTATTATTATTATTATTTAAAAGTTTTTTTAAATTTGTGTAGCAACCCCTAAATGCAAGTCAAAAACCCTTTACAAACAGTGGTCACAGACAAAAAAAGCAAAGATCCTCAATGGGGAAAAAAAAAAACACACACCACACCACACACACCACCTCCTCTCTCTTCTCTCTCTCTCTCTCTCCCCTCTCTTCTCTCTCTTCTCTCCTCTTTCCCTATTTTTATTTGCAATAAGTTAAAAATTTTTTTTCAGTAAGTGTAAATTTACTAAACAGCTTAAAACCCCAAGATTCAAAAACATCACTCAGGAATGAATGACTTCTAAAAACCGTTCTATTGGCTTACTTCAGTATGACAAAAATTATTTTTTTTTAATTACCTTGGATAGGTATGGGTTGGTAAAAGCACTAAGGGGAAACCCCCCCTCGCCAAAGGCAAGAGTCATCGCTTCCAGATTTTGACCCTGCCCTTTTCAGGGTCAGCGGAGAATCCCCTGGCTTGACTACACAACATCGCTTTTTAAATCGCAGGGTCAATGCCATAGGCTTCATGTGGTTTATTCCCAACAACAGACAATAAAATTCATTTAAATTTTCAAAAGTTTTCTGAATGAAAAAAAAAAACAAAACAAAACAAAACAAAAAAAAAACACACAACACACACCTCACAAAAAGACACACAAACCCCCCACCATCCTATCTAATTATGTAAAAGCCCCCCCTTTTAGTTTGAAACCCGTTGTTCTTGCCCAATGTCTTTTTATTTTAAAAAAAAACCTTGAAATGCTCAAACTTGTGGGGAAAATTCAATCATTTATTTCCCAATTATACTAGTACTTTTTATACAGCATCGATGGCTAACATTTTGGGGTTTTTTATTATTTTTTTTTTATTTTTACACATGCAACCGATTGATGATCCATTTTTTACAAAGCTGATCCTCAGGTGAATTATATCTTATTGGGATCATATCTTTTTACGAACTTATTTGGAAAAGATTTTTTTTTCACATTGTTTTTTTTCTATGGATCTTGTAGGCATTTTAACTTTAAAACCCCCCTGTATGTGTATCAAAAACTTTTTTTCACCACAATCGATTTGAAAAATAATAAACCAAAACTGGCAAATTTTAGTAGATTTTTCCCCCCCACCCCACCCCCCCTTTTCTTTTTTTCGTAGGACCACCTTCAATCATTGTACATACACATGCCACATGGTACATGTGCCTGTATATTTTCCCCCTTTCCTGCACCCCCCCCCCCCCAATTACACACATGCAAACGGGGTAACTGAAATACTTGAAGTACACTTTCCGGCAAAGTTGATTTTTTTCCCAAAACGCAACTTTCCAAAATGTTTTTGAGCGGGGGTGGGGATCATGTTGAAACCCACGACTGGCGTAATACGTCTTTGTTGCAGACAATACACCCGGGGCTCCACTGATATTTATCTTGGGGGAAAGGCGTTTCCCAAGGCGCTCCTTCTTACTACATCTCCGTTTCCCCTCCACAACTACAAAAAACCACTCCCATTTCCCTTTTTTGGGGCCTTGTCTTCGAACGGATCGCCGAAGTTTACCACCCCAAAAGGCACCCCATGTTGAATAGTCTCGACGTCCTCCCCCAAATTCGCGAGAAAGAACAGGCAGATAAGCTCGCGTTAGTATAACTTGGTCAGGGCCAGCCGAGCTATTCACAAAAGCTAAAACCCCCCGGTGTTATATTTTTTGACCCCAATTTTTTTTTTTCGCGGAGCAATTTCGTTTTCGCGGAAACAAATTTTACTGCCCCAAATCAGCGTTTTTGCTGACAATTCCCATTCAGGAAACTTCCCCATGATCACAGGAAGGAAACAGTGGCATACCCGATGGTGGTTCTGGTTCTTCCCGGGCATCGATTTTCTTTTCACCTCTGACATCCCAATGATCGAGAAAACCATGGGGGGCACACAGTCTGTAGACGAAAACTTGGTTCAAATGACCCTTCTTAGGCGATTTTTTTTTTTTTTTTTTTACACACACACCCACATACAACACTTCCACAAATTTTCCCCTTCTCGCTCTCTTGTTTTTTTTCTGCTTTTTTGTTTATTTGTTGGGTTTTCCTTTTTGTTTTTACCCCCCATGCATCATTACTTTTTTGAATACAATAGTTTGCTTATCAATATCATTCAGAAATTAGTTACAATATTGCATGTTAATTTTCAGTATGAAAAATTGTTGAAATAATTAGCTGACAAGGCAGATTTTAAAGACTGGGCTTGGCCAAACACTTATCCTTGCGTATTAAACTATTTAAAAAACAATCAATCAATCAATCTCTCTCTCTCTTCTCTATCTCTTCCTCTCTCTTCTCTCCTCTCCTCTCTCTCTTCTTCTCTCTCTCTCTCTCTCCAAGCGACCATTGACAAAAGGGGAACACTTTAAATTGGCATTTCTTCCTTTCACCCTTTTCTTCGTTAATGTGCTTATAACATGTCCTCCCCCAATGTTCCCTGGTTGATAGGTCGTTGTATTCTAGTCAAAAATTTTTACACTGGCTGATTTTGTCAGTATTTCCTTCACATCAATAAAAAGGTTGAGGTCAATCAATCTAGAAAAAAAAAAATCTATTAATAAGTAATTTCTATTTTGTGAATCACATGCATGCACTGATGAGTCCCTTGATTCTATTTTTTTTGCTAGTTTCTAAGCATCAATGAAAAGACAGATGACAAATGAAGGACTCTTTGCTAAAAAATTTTACAGTAAAAAAATGGAAAAAAAATAAAAAAGGGGTTTCATTGACCCCCCAAGACAGGGGTGCACAACTTCCATGCTGGATTTTTTTCGTTCATGATCCCAAAGGCAGTGTCACTTTGGGGCCCGCAAGTCTGTATCTGATTCCCACACAAACCCCCTGTCGCATTTGGTTGGTTCACTACTTTTAACAAAAGGAACGTAACCCCAAATAATAAAAATTAATAATATAAAATTCAGCTGGGTGAGAAATCGGCCGTGGGGCCCCTTTTGTGATTTTTTGGTCAGACCTAAAAAGCTTGACAAAAGCATCCTAAACATCTTTTGATCATTCATCCTGATTTATTACTTGTGCTTGTGCTTCCCCCAGTATTTCTTATGTGGGCGATGGGGGGCTAAGACTGCAGGAGTCATTTTTCCTGAAAGGGGCTGTCTAGAGATTTTGAAAGTTCAAATTTTTTGCATTCCCAAATTTGGGATCGAGCGAGTTTCCCCGTGTCACTACCCCATTGATGAAAAAGTTTTTTTGATGTTGAGTTTAAGTATTTTTCATTAGTTTTAAATTGGACCTTTAGTTGGCTTGGGTGTTGGTATGAAGGGGAGGACAATTTAGATCCATCATCCTGTTATATAATATTTTACACCTCTATTAATTCTCCTTATTCTCCTGTACTCTACTGGGTAATTTCCGCCCCCAGTCGTCCTCATATCAAGAGACCAAACCAGGGACCCTTTGTGGCTCTCGGGCATTCCTTCAAAAACTTTTTGGGCTTTTTTTAAAGTGGGCTCTAACCACATTTGCATATATCGGATTCCCGAGTGGTCTAACAAGCAGTGAAAAGAAGTCCCTTGATCTGGGGCCAGGAAAAAGTAGGATCTGCGGGTCAATCCCAATTCTGTTGATCTTTTTTATTGATTTTGACATGTTGAAAAGAGCCTGAGTCTTCAGGACCCCCCCAAATCTTTCTGCATCTGCTTCAGCCAATGAAATTTTCTGATTGCGAGAGTTTTCATTGTATAGATGATACAGGCCATTGCCCTGTGAAGCAATGCATTTGTTTTGTACACGAATTTTTAAAAAGCCCCCCTGTGACCCATTCAAAAACTTTTCAAATGTCTTGAAGTTTACAGTGTCCCCAAAACAGGTCCAAAAACTTGTTCATCACATTAAAACGCACAGGTTTTTACCCAAACGGCAAGTCGTTGACATACAAAACGAAAGAGGGCGGCCCCAAACCTGCCTTGTGGGACTCCACTTGTTTCATTTCCCCAAATAGACATTGCCCATTGATTTTAGTTTTACCCCTTTTCTTTCTGGGTTGGCGTGTTAGGCGGGCTGCCAAAGCCCTTTTTTTAATGTAAAACTGATTTAATGCTGTTTGTATAATGTGCTTAAATAGTTGTAAACCCCAGTTTTGTCACGCAGTTTCCCCCAAGGAGCCCATAATGAACTTTAACTTCTGCTTTTTTCACCTTGGCCTCAGCAGACAAAATACAGATAATTTAATATTTTTTTTTTTTTTTTGTACATCGGAAAATTAAACAACAAGAAATCCGGGAAAAAACAAACTTTAAATTTTTATTGCCTTCCCGGTCGCAAATTTTTACGGGAAAACATTAAACCGTCCAAGGGAAACAACAGCCTCGAAAATTTACCAAGTGGGGTTCTGTCTACAGTCCATATAAAGACAAACCCCTTTCGCGTGGTTGTCGTTGAGTCCCCAAAAATTTTTTTCCCCCCCCCCCCCGACCCCCCCCCCCCCCCCCCCCACCACCCCCCCCCCCCCCCCCTTTGTTCTTTTCCTACTGCTTTTTTTTTCGTAACGCCTCCCCTCTCATTTTATTTTTTATGGTATGTTTAGGGTTGGAAACAGAGAGAGAGAGAAGAGGAGAACTGCATGAACTGAATTTTTATTGAATAAAATTTTTTCATGTTTATTTTAAGGGGATAGCAAAATAGATTTACCATTCAACAATTCGTAGTTCCACGCACATCGACATTCCAATGAAGGCAGGCCAACAATAAATTCTTGAAAATTAATCAACAGGTATATGAATTGAGTGAGGTATACCAATACTTACAAGCTTCATGGCCCAGGGATACCTGATGAGTGGCGAGATGCGAGCATTGTTCCCTTATTCAAAAAGGGTGACAAAACAAAAGCAGAGAACTTAGACCTGTATCTCTTAATCCAAAATCAGCTAAACTACTTGAAACATAATATATAGTAGCTAATGGGACCATCTTGCAAAATATGACTTTTTAAACCCTTTACCGTTGAATGTGGTGTGCCACCCCCAGACGCACAATAAAAGTGAAATATCTCGAAAACCCCTTTTATGTATCGCTCTGAAATTTTAAGAGTTCCTCAGAACCTTAAAGTTTTTGAGCTCAGAAAATTTTATAAAGTGTGTAAAAAAGTAATGAGAAATTTGGGAGTGCATCGTTGAACTAGTGGGAAAGACGTCACGGGTGCGGTACACCCTTTACTTTTTAAAGAGTAAAGACTCCTCCATCCCTATCCAGAGCGCACGGGTGTAGTCACACCCAGGCGCACGAGAAGGCATTGCAGTCTTCTGTGCGATCCTTACGCGGGTTTTGAGGGGTGGTAGCTAATCCCGTGGCACCGTTGCTCAGCTGAAAACACACGCACACAGGGGCCCAGCAGAAAAGGGAAAAGGAGAGAGAGAGAAAGAGCGCATTTCGCTTCCACCCAAACACTGTACCACGGCAGCAGCAGACTATGACGTAAAAATTTCATATTTGTTTTTGACACCAAGAACAAGGGAAAAGGTAAGGGTTGTTTAACGATTAATATGGTGTGAAAAATAAATAAAAGATGAATAGATAAAACGGGTAAAATAGTTTGTAAAAAACCCCCTGCTAGGGAAGTGTTCATTCTGTCGTCTGCAACACGATGCTAACGTCATGAAAACCCCGCGAAAGTTACGTGGTAACAGAGCCGGTTATCGAGCACTTATTATCATTGAAAGATTTACTGTGTAGGCTGTTCTATATCCCCCCAGAGTTAGTTTCTCGTGCCGCTTGATGCTCCTTTGTTATGGTTGATACATCTACATAAGCGGGGAAGAGGGGCCTTAGGGGTCACTCATGTGCACCTGAAAGAAAAAGGGCCCCCCCCCCTCTCCTTTTGTACCACCAGAACAGAAATTAATTAGCAATAAATGTGTGCGTATGTGTGTGTGTGTGTTCGTGTGTGCGCGCTAGCACACTTTTGTGTGTGTATACGTTTATATTGTATGCATGTATTGATATATGTGTGTTTTGGGTTTGTGTGGGGTGGTGTGTGTTTTATTTTGCAGAGTAGCAATGTAAAAAAGTTATGTAATAAACAAAAAAAATGTAAAGTACTTGGTGGAAAGTTTGCATCGTTTGCTTATTGAGTCGAGCACACACTCGAAACCCTTGTTGACAATAGATTTAAAGTTTTCTGATATTGGGGTACCTTTGCTTAAATTGACTCTTCTATTCCAGAGAAACATGCACGAACCACCATCCCACGACCCAATCTGTTTGTGGCTTCAGCACCAGTCATGGAATCGACCCTGAGAATGACCTCTGTAAGTGTGTGTGTGTTTTGCGTGCGTGCGTGTGTGTGTGCGCGCTTGCGAGTGTGTGTGCGCATGCATGTGTGTGTGAGAAAAAGAGAAAGACAGACAGACACGCTAGGGGAAAAAAGATAACATATAGACGAGCAGAAAGAGGAGAGATAATGTTTTATGTGCCAATGAAAGGCCTGCAGAACAATGGTACACCCAGGCCTTAACTAACTAAATAGACAGAAAGATGAATTAAACCATAATTAAATAAAAACAGTAATATAACTTTTAAACACCACGCACAAATACACACATGCTGGGGATTCATGTGCATCATATCACCGAACATAGATCAAATCAAACCATATCACATGAAAAATTTTATTGACGACGATAATGATGAGCACATCAGTACTTGTTTTCATTCTTCACCTATAGGCATGAAACAATACCAACGGCAACATTGAAGCAAAGGTACATATTCACTCAATGTTTATTTCCCTGATCCATGGTAAGGGGGGGAATGTTAAACATAACACAGAGACGAGAGTTGAATATAAGTGTGATCTACACTTTTTAATATCAATCTTCAAATGAGTTGATTAGGGAAAGTAGGTGAAGTGTATTAAATTGTTTTTATTTTATTTGAGGAATAAATAATCCCAAATTCCCATACATGTTTGTAGAGTGCGTTTGTTCTGACTGTTCAGTGGAATTTGGAGGACCAAGCACCTCTGCGTCAACTGCAGATGAAGGGACCTGTGGGCCTCCCCCCATCTCTCGGACCTTGTAAAAGTTGTTTGAGCGGGGAGGATGACAGGATGAGGAGGGCCCGCCCCCTGCGACGAGGACTCATCCGATGAAAGCTCTGGGGAGGAGGTGGAGGAGGAGGAGTTAGAAGAAGCTACTGATGGAAGAAACCCTGTGGTTTATTGAGTGCACGCTTGCACTTCAGTGACACGGGCTCCATGTCGCTTTGGCCAGGTCCTTCATGGTGACGTGGTAACCCTGAAACACACCAGTGTCGGCCATGTAGTGACACGCATGCAAAAAAAGGGCATACACAGAGCACACCATTCTCAGTCTTATATTTTTGCATAAGAATGATACAGTCAAAGTTGTGTATGCTAATGGAGATGTCCTTACGTTGTATATAGACTGGGTTTCAACAAATATTATTTCTTTGCCTTTAAAATTGTCTGCCAATACTACTGTTAAAAAAAGTGAACAGCTTTATGCATGTGAAGGGCAACAGTATCCATGACAAATGTCTTATCTCTGGCATTACTGGTCGATGTATTGGGCATCATATGCCCCGGATCAGGTGGGTTGCCGAAGCGCTTGCGACGGCCTCCGCACCCCCTGGGGGGTAGACGAGGGTGTGCTTACCCCAGTGTTGATTTTTGCAACAACTGAAAAAGAAAAATGCATTCATAAAAAAAAAATGGGACAATGAGAAAGAAACTGTGTTGCAGTATGTGTGACGTGAATGACATATTTACGGTATGTTCACTTTTTTTTTAATATATTTAATGACAAATTGTAACATTTCCCTCGGTTGCTTCTTTTTATGCCAATCATCAAATGATTTTCTTGCATTCTTCACATGCATGTTTGTCACTTGAAAATGTCATTCTAGTTGAATTTCTGATGTTGAGAACCTTGATGGGTTTGCTTTTTGTAGCAGGCATAAATGCAAGCTTTGTTCGGTTCTTTTGTTGTATGTGAAAACATGGTTGATCACTACATCATACATGTTTTTTTATTCATATCTTTTTTCAATTACTTTGAGTCTTCTTGATCATGTCATTATTGTTTGTACATAACAAAAATTATTACTGAATAAATGATATGTGAACATTATGAAAATTGTCTATTTTTTCTACATCCCTCTCTCTCTCTCTCCGTTTCTCTTCCCCTTGTCTGTCTCTTCTTTGCATTGTCTGTCTCTTTCTGCTTCTCTATCTGTCTCTCTCTTCTCTCTCTATCTGTCTGTTATCTCATTCTCTCTGTGTCTCTGTTTCGTCTCTCTATCTCCCTTCTGCATCTCCTCTGTGTGTGTGTGTGTGTGTGTGTTGTGTGTGTGTGATGTGTGTGTGTGGGGTGTGTGTGTTTTGTGTGTGTGTGTGTGTGTACCAAAGATGAAAAAAAATGCTTACCTTGAGGCTCCCCCACAGAGCCTGTACCCTCCTTCCCGCTGCCACCCACATGAAACAGGATGTGGGCAAGACCCTGGGGCATAGTATATCTGGAACAAAGGTCAATTTTCATTTTAATCATATTGCTTTTCAAAGCTTACCATATACATATTTTCAGGAATAGATGCAGTATCAATTGATAAGCATACTGTTTACCTCATTCACTCTGCCTTCATCTATAGCTACCTTTATGAAATATAACCAAAACAAGAAAGACAAACAAAGAGTTTTGTTTCATACTGGGGTCAATGGAATCATAGAAAAACAAACTACACTAAAGGCTAAGACACACACACACAGACGTATGCATGCAATCAAACACACATACAGATGCACACACCCCACACACACACACACACACACACACAGTTCCGACACATGCACATGCAAATATTCACATACACACACACACAATCACACAGATGCCACACACACCACACCACACACACCACACACACACACACAACACACCACACACCACACGCACAGATCGACACATACACCTGCAAATATTTACACACACCACACATACCACACACCACTCATGTGTAAACTGCGCCCTGCGAACACACTCACGCATGAAGAAAAGCGAAATTAACTCAGTTGTAACATATCGAGCCTTGAATAAAGGAATTTTGTGGTGGTGGGCTCAATTTTACCTTCACCGATCGGGTCTGCGTAGAAAAGTTCGGGAAACTTTCGTCGGCATTTTTTTAAACAATCACGAAGTCCTAACACATAGAACAGTCGTAGAAATTTATTAGCAATGCTTACGTTTTACTTTACTGTGAAAAGGAAAGTTTCGGTGATTGTACTTCCCAACACCTCAAAATTTCTTTAGTCACACACAAAGAAACAGCGCAGATGTGTTGTACAAATGGAAACGGTTGCTAGCAGAACTCTCCTTTCACGGAAAAGGACACCGCGGTGTTTCGACGGAAGGCTGGCCGCGTTTTTGGGCTGTATAAAGATTGGGTGTACGGACCAACATAGCAAGGATCTTCATATGCCTGAAAAGGCCCTTTCCCAGAGTGGGTGTTTTGTGCACCCCTGCGAAACGCTTTAGTGATAGTTAAATTTGGTATTTGTGAGCAGGGTGTGTGTTTACCCGTGCGGGTCGCTTCGTGAGTAAAGTCGTGATCCGGTAAAGGTTAAAAAACGCCAGCATGGTTTTAGACAGAGAAGGAGTTGTGAGACTCCCTTATAACAAAACATGATTTATAACGCTTAACAAAAGACCAAATAGTGCAACTTTTAGCTTTTCTAAGCCTTTGATAAGGTTGACCATGGGGCCTGCTGCTTACATAGAAAAACATCGGCATTGGCGGTTCTTTGCTAAATGGGCTAGACATTCCTCGTTGGGAACGCAGAAAAGTTGTTGTGGAAGGTCGTCATCCCATTGTAACCAGTTTGTTGGTGTACCCCGGGAACGTTTGGGGCCTTGTTTTTCTTTAATTTATATAAATGTAAGTGGAAATCCCTTTTCCGGAATATATAAGGGTTTTTGCAGATGACAGCTTTTATATAGAACAAACGAAGCAAGAATTTATACACGCATTCTAAAAAGAAGATCTAAACGTTTACAAGAAATGGGAAAGAACTTGGAAAATGGAATTTCATCCCCAAAAGTGCCAAGTGTTGGTTTTATGTAACAAACGCTCCAATTAGATCAGTTTATCAATCCATAAAGTTTGGTGGACAGAAGTTTACTTCCATGTTTAATCTTCATGGCTCTGAAGAGAATGTTTTTTTTATTGTGGCCCATTTTTATTCTTTTGTATGTAGTTGAGCTGATAAGGGTAGTGTAAGTGCATAGGGATTTCAGTGAATTCTGAGCCTTTTGTAGTAGAGTTGAGTAGGGTAGTGCAAGTGCATAGGGATTTCAGTGAATTCTGATCTTTTGTCAGAAGAGTTATCCGCCTTGGTGCCAAATTAGCTTGGTTCCAGAATTATCTTCCTACAAGACTGTCCAACTTACCATGACCTGAGAGCAGAGACCTGGCCTGCTGACCAACCGATGAGGGAGAAACTCTACGGATCTCTGGAGGACCTCTGCCAGACGGCAGCCTTCATCAGTGCATCTGGGGTTCCTGTCTGAGCGAACGAAAAAGAAGAAGAAGAATTATCTTTAGAATGCCAGTGGACGAGTAGGAATACAATAGTTGGTTTGTGGATATAATCAGTCTACTTGGCATAATCTCTGTTTAGGAATGTGCACAAATTACCAGACATTAATGGATATTTATTCATGGTAATGACAAAGCATTGATTAATACTGTTACTTACTGAAGCTCAGGGCCTATATTCTGCTGCGTATTAGCAGTTGGTGTAAACTGGAGGCAATAATACCAGCCTCCCGCCAAAATGCGATCTCTTCCCCACTGCTTGTCACAGCTAACAGAGGTTTTGCCTGTTCGTTTGGGAAAGGAAGACCGGTTTCATGCTGTTAGCCACAGCACCAAGGCAAAGGTGATTATCTTTTGAGGTATGTCAAAATAAGTTTACTGGGAACAAGTTCATTGGGAATCTGGTTGTTATAACTAAATATTTTTGTTGTTGTTGACTTGTTTAAGTGTTTTAAAGAAAATGTTAAGAGCCACTTAATGGAGATGTTTACAAGACTAAGAGTTTTCACTTAGGAGGAGAACTGGTTGTATTTTTCTTTCAAGAGATCTTGGACAGCTCTCTCTCTCTCCCTCTCTGTTCTCTCTCTCCCTCTCTCTCTCTCTCTCTCTCTCTCTGTGCATGTTATTTTTTTCATGGAATCAGTACCTGATGTGATGGAGGCTGGAATGAATTATTCAGTTATGCTCATTCCTTGTAGTTACAGTGTTGTTGAAAGCAATTCCTGAAAATCAATGCTGATCTATTTAATTTTCATTTTAGATGTATCAGAAACTTCGTTTTGAATTGTGTTCCATTTCTTGGCTACACTCGGGCCTAGAATTACGAAGTTGGGCGAGTTGCGACGATGGATGAATGAAGGGAAGCAACCCTTTTTTTTAAAGAGTAAAACATTGAAACGTATGAGTTGCTTCCCTTTGCGGTATTCTTGCTGGCTATGTTGATGCCAGGCATTTATTATCTTTTTTTTTAAGATCATGTGCGTCTTGGTGCTATGATTTAAGGACACACATTTTGCCCTTTTCAGAGGACGCCTGTTCCACACCAGAGAGGTGGCCGGGACAGATGAACGGCTGGTGTCAACACCCTGTCCTGAGGTATAATAATGTTTTCTCCCAAGGTTGATATTCTGTTGTAAAATTTTGTTTTGTTTTGACATTTTTTCAACATTCCCTGTGCAATTCATTGTACCTTTGGTACCATGGATTTTTTTGTAAAGCTGGTGGTCAAATGGTTATTGTTACCAACAAGCCAATGTGTTATCAATCAATGGAAAATGAATGAAGTGATATGTTTTTCTTTCTGTCAGAGCCATTGATTGAATGATATGTTATGTATTAATTATGAATAAATGAAAAATTGTTTTTCCCCTCATATATGACGACTAACTGAACCTGCTGAGTAATAATCTAGTCCATGTCCTGTTGATATAATTCTGTTCTCCTGTTTCTGTGTCTTAATAAGACACAAGGTCAGTGCTGCTAGCATGCAGTACAAACCTTTACTGAACAGAACAGATGCCGGTATCTTCACAGTATCTTAATGTTTGTATTTTATTTATGCTTTTGTTCCATTTGTTATGCCGAGTTCATTTTTTTTGCAGATTCACCATGGTTGTGTACTCATAGTTATAAAATGTATGTTTCATTCATCATGCTTTTGGAGATTTCTCCTTTTGTGCCATTTTCTAAATATGTTGTACCTTGTAATTTCCAGGTTGGTTGTTGTCTAGTATTTGATTGAGGGATGAACTGAATAAACGAAAAGTGAAACGACCACACGGTCTTGGGTGAGATGAATGACACTCCCCCCTCTGCCCTTGACTACAACACGTGTGAACTCCAGCATCAGTACATGTGTGACTCCATTCTTGCGCTCCCATTCCATTTCATGACTCTGGTCCCAGCATCATACATGTGTACCCAGCAACAGAAACATGTGTGACTCCATTCTGAGTTCTCCATTCCATTTCATGATCTGTCCCACATCATACATGTTTGACTACATTCTGCCTCCATTCCATTTCATGACTCTGTCCAGCATCAGCACATGTGTGACTACATTCTTGCTCTCCATTCCTTTTCATGACTCCTGTCCAGCATTCAGTACATGTGTGACTTCCAGCACAGTACGATGTGTGACTCCAGCCTCAGTACATGTGGGTGACTCCATTTCTGTGCTCCCATTCCATTCAGGACTCGTCCAGCATCAGTACATGTGTGACTCCAGCATCAGTACATGTGTGACGCCATTCTGCGCTCCATTCATTTCATGACTCTGTCCAGCAGTCAGTAACAATTGGTTTTAGTGGAACCATTCTGTGCCCATTCCATTTCATGACCTCTATCCCGCATCAGTACATGTGTGACTCCATTCTCTGCGCTCCATTCCATTTCATGACTCCCTGTCCAGCATCAGTACATGTGTGACTCCTATTTTACACCATCTATATTTGGTTTGCATTTCTACAGAGAATTTATTGTTCAATCGCATCACAATTTCCTGTTGAAAAATGCCCCATCCACGCCTGCTACACCCCCAGCAACAAAAAAAACAAAGTTCCTGTCTGTTTGTTCAATTAGACAAAACATTTCTGTGCCAAATCCAACATCCAAACTGTCCTATAACAACAGAGAAATCATCATAGAATCTTCCTCTATAAAGATCAACTGTGATTGCATAGACTGCATGTTACATGTGTGGTATGTGGACTGAGCATGTGCAGGTTTTGTACATTGTGAAGACTGAGTGACATAGACAGTGAGAGACAGAAGAACAAGACAGACAGACAGCCAGGGACAGACAGAGTGAAAGGAAATGAAATGAAGGACTTTGGGGTGAATGAATTGAGGAAACAATGAACATAAAATTTTAAGTGTGGATAGATCAACATTCATACACATTTTCCTCACAACAACAACAAACAAAAAGTACACAAATATTCAATTAGGTTTTAATGACAGAATGATAACATACAAACCACAAAAACCATTCACAACTGCTAATAATTAAAAGGAGACCACAATATTGCAGTCAAAAACAAGATTCCTGTTTGCACAGTCATCTAAAAAAAAAAATTGTATAAACAGAACTGAGCATCATTTTCATAAACGCACATGTTTTGTTTACATAACACACATATAATGTGCGTACATGCACACACACATTTGCTCAAAGTCTCCAGAAACATTTGCCCCAACAACAAAGGCCATTGTGAACAGACTCTCTCTCTTTCTCCCCAAACTACTCTTTTCCTACTGATCCCAATTCTTTCTTGCATCTTGTAAATGCGGTGTTTATCAACAGCAAACCAATGATTGGCCATGGAATTAAAGCAAAGCATGAAGGCAGAAATTAGGTAAAGCAGGGGATGGAGGAAGGGGAGGGGGCATTCCATCATCCAATGTTTGAAAACCAAGAGAAAGAGGGAGAGTGGAGGGGTGGACCACAGCACAAGCCTCCTGTTCCCACATTCACACCTTACTATTTTGCACCCACGCTTTCTGCTCTTTCCAGAGAGAAGAGGGAGAGGGGAGGGGGTGGGACCACAGCACACCTCCTGTTCCAACAGTTCACACCGGACTATTGTGCACCCACCTTTCTGCACTTTCAGAGAGAAGAGGGGAGGGGAGGGGTGGACCACAGCACATGCCTCCTGTTCCCACAGTTCACACCTTACTAATAGTGCAAACACTCTTTCTGCTCTTTCCAATCTTACCATTTTTTTTGGTCCAACAGGTGTTTTTTGTTTTTCTGCTGAGACCACTACTAAGAAAAAAAAATTGGGGCCATGTTCCGCTGAGAGCAGTAGAGTGATCGAACATACAAAGAGACGCCCTGCATGAAGCACACACACTCACATTAGCACACACACGATCACACGCGCGCACACAGGCAACAAGCGCACGCACACATGCACGACAACACACACTTACACTATAGGACATAATCAACAGGAAAACATCATCCCAGGTCAACCACTCCATATAACAATGTCCACAGTGACAGGCATGAACAACAGAGACAGATGAGGAGACAGTACTTCACACTGACACCCTGAATTAGTGCAGCAATTTTCATGTGCCAGTACAACCTCATTGACACAACCTGAAAAGCATCTGATTCCAACAACAAAAGTGCAGTAGCCATACAAAACGCATTCATCGACAAAGAACACATGGAATCCCTCCTTTATCTGTCTTTAGTTAGACTAGTACACTACAACTGGTGCAATCTTTACAAATCAAAATAACACAATGCAAAACCAATATTTATTCTAGAAATTTCATAGCCATTTTCCTTTTGATATAACCGACTGATAAAAAAACATATTCATTGATTACAGACATACATTCATGGTTATATTCACAATGCAGAACTCAAAATCACAATTATTTATACTTAGTTTACTCAATTTGATTATATAATCAAATTCACACATACACACAAATAAAAACAAATTCAGAAAAGCAATTAAGGAAAGAGTGGGCAGGGCAATGTGGAGGTGGGGGTATTAAAACACACAGACAGAGGAGGGGGAAGAGAAGGGAAACAGACATGGTACGCAGGAAGAAGACATGGGACGGCAGAAGAAGCAGACAGGGGGACGGCAGGAAGAAGCAGACCTTGGGACGGCAGGAAGAAGAAGACATGGGGACGCAGGAAGAAGACAGGGGATGCAGAAGAAGACAGGGGGACAGCAGAAGAAGATGACATGGGTACGGCAGGAAGAAGAAGACATGGGGAACGGCAGGAAGAAGTCAGACATGGGGACGACAGAAAAGAAGACAATGGGACGGCAGGAAGAGGCAGACATGGGACGGCAGGAATAAGACCGGGGGGCGGCAGGAAGAAAGAACAGGGGACGGCAGGAAAGAAGAAGACATGGGACGCAGGTAAAGAAGGCATGGGGACGGCAGGAAGAAGCAGACATGGGACGCAGAAGAAGACATGGGGACGGCAGGAATAAGTCAGGGGAATGGCAGGAAGAAGCAGACATGGGGACGCAGGAAGAAGCAGACATGGGGAGCGGCAGAAAGAAGACAGGGGAACGGCAGAAGCAGACCAAGGGGAACGGGGAAAAGACAGGGGATGCAGGAAGAAGCAGACATGGGGACGGCAGGAAGAAGCAGACATGGGGGACGGCAGTAGAAGGAAGGCATGGGACGGCAGAAGAAGCAGACATGGGGACGGCAGGAGAAGAACAGGGGGACGGCAGGAAAGAAGACATGGGGATGTCAGGAAGAAGACATGGGGACAGCAGGAAGAAGAAGAACATATGGACGGCAGAAGAAGAACATGGGGATGCAGGAAGAATACATGGGGGACAGCAGGAAGAAGAAGACATGGGACGGCAGGAAGAAGAAGACAGGGGAACGGCAGAAGAAGCCAGGACAGGAAAAAAAAAATGGCAGGAAGAGCAGACATGGGGACGGCAGGAAGAAGACAGGGGTGACGGCAGGAAGAAGCAGAACCGGGGGACGCAGAAGAAGCAGACATGGGGACGGCAGGAAGTGGAATCAGGATGGGAAAGATGGAGCCTGCACTGAAAGCAACGACCTTTGAAATTGTCAATAACCATAACTCTGCCAAAATGAAGAGTGCTGTGAGGTGGTGGGGGGGAGACGATGGTGGAGGGGAAAGGATGGAACCAGGGTCAGCATCTCAACTTTCCTCCAGTGAAACTCCCCCACATCATGTCCTGCCGAGTTTGATCCACTTCCGGGATTGACAGTTCCATACTGCTATGAACTCACAAACTACGCCACAATACATGACGCTACTTATGACAGAGGTTGGGAAATCACTATGACCGTGAACCCACACACTGGTTGCAATGTGTATCAGGAATCTGGGCTGCACCCCATGTAGTATGAGCACACGATGTCACACTGTGACAAAGGTGACATATCAAAAGGGCTGGCGGTCCACTGTCATATCAACAATCCATCATGCACATGTCCACAATCCACTCCACAAGCATGGCACTGCAAGCACCACTATGAACAGTTTCCAATAACAAGAGAGATGATTGTATGTTCAGACAGGAGACCTAAGGAAGTGGAAAAAAGCCTGACATTGCCCTGGGGAACGGTCCAGCAGGTGGAAGGACTCAAAATCAAGTTGGGGTAAAATAACCAGCATGAGTTTTGACTGTGATGAAAACTCCCATGCTCCTCTCCCTTACTGACATCGGTTTTAACTATTGCGAAAGGCCCCACCCCTTGGGGGGTTTTTTGTTTGATTTTTTGTCTTAATGTTGCTTTTCACACACACACAAACACTCTCTCTCTCTCTCTGAACAGATTCATCAAATCTGTGCAATTGCTCTATGCACCTTAAAATAAAAACACACTAACTGAATTCAGGATCAAAGAGAAAGTATCTAATGTTTAATGTGTCAGTCAGTCTTACTGCAGATCATTCGACCGTTCACGACCTCTACTGATAGTTTTTATGTAGGCTTTACAGTCTATGTGTTTCTTACTTTAATTATCCTTTCCAGAGGCTTTACAGTACTTATGTGTTTCTTACTGTATTATTCCTCTTCAGAGGCTTTACAGTACTAATTTTCTTTGTTTACTGTATTTTATTCCTCTTCAGAGCTTAAAACAGTACTATGTGTTCTTACTGTATTTATTCCTCTTCAAGCTTTACCAGTACTATGTCTACTTACTGTATTTATATCCACTTCAGAGCTTTACAGCACTATTCTTCTTACTGAATTATTCCTCTTCAAGGTGCTTTACAGTATCCAATTCTTCCTTACAGTATATATTCCTCTTCAGAGGCTTTACAGCCACCATTCTTCCTTACTGATATTTATTCCTCTCAGAGGCTTTACTTACTATGTCCTTCTTACTGTATTTATTTCCTCTTACAGAGGCTTTACAGTACTATGTTTCTGACAGTATTTATTCCTCTTCAGAGGCTTTACAGTACTATGTCTTCTTACTGTAAATTATTCCTCTCAAAGCTTTACAGTACAAAATGTCTTCTTACAGAATTTATTCCTCTTCAGAGCCTTAACAGTACATGTCTTCTTACTGTATTTATTCCTCTTCAAGGCTTTACAGTACTAATGTCTTCTTTACTGTAATTTATTCTCTTCAGAGCTTTACAGTATATGTCTTCTTACTGTTATTTATTCCTCTTCAGAGGCTATACAGTACTATGTCTTCTTACAGTATTTATTCCTCTTCAGAGGCTTAAAACAGTACTATGTCTTCTTACTGCAATTTATTCCTCTTCTCTGAACTTTACAGTACTAATGTGGTTCTCACTGTATTATTCCACTTCAGAGGCTTTACAGTACTATGTCTTCTTACTGTAATTCATTCCTCTTTCAGAAGGTTTTACAGTACTATGTGGTTCTTACTGTATTTATTCTCTTCAGAGGCTTTACAGTACTATGTGTTCTTACTGGTATTTATTCCTCTCAGATGATGCAGATTGTAAAGACTTGCTCCCTAGCAGCTGACCAAACACTATGGATTAACATCAACAGATTCCTAGGTTGGGTGGGTTGTGGTTCGATTCCTTCAGAGCCATTTATATTTTGTGGGATTTTCTCACTCACGATTGGCTCCCTGCAAACATTTTGAAGTGCACTAAGGTTTCAACTGGGAGACTTTGAACTGGACAGTCAGGGTTTCATCCATTTCATGAATGCGTCACTTCGAGAGTTGTTTCCAAGTTTCCCACAAACATAGCAGGTGCTCTCATGACAACCTACACTGGATTCCTCTCCATGTCTACAACAGAGATTTCTCTCCATGTCTACACAGTGGTTTTTCCTCACCATGTCTACACAGTGGTTTTCCTCTCCATGTCTACACATGTTTCCTCTCCATTCTACATTTGTTTTCCTCTCCATGTCTACACAGTGGGTTTCCTCTCCAGTCTACACAGTGGATTTCCTCTCCATGTCTACATGGTTTCCTCTCCATGTCTTACACAGTGGTGTTTCCTCTCCATGTCTACACCGTGGTTTCCTCTCCATGTCAACACAGTGGTTTCCTCTCCATGTCTAAAGTGTTTCTTCCATGTCTACACAGTGGTTTCCTCTCCATGTCTACACAGTGGTTTTTCCTCTCCCATGTCTACAGTGGTTTCCTATCCATGTCTACACAGTGTTTCCTCCTCCAGTCTACATCTAACACAGTGATATCCTCTCATGTCTACAGTGGTATTCCTCTCTCATGTCTACACATGGTTTCCTCTCCATGTCTTACACAGGGTTTCCTCTCCAATGTCTACAGTGGTTTTTCCTCTCCATGTCTACACAGTGTTTTTCCTCTCCATGTCTACACATGGTGTCCCTCTCCATGTCTACTCACAGTGGTGTCCCTCTTCCATGTTCTACAGTGGTTCCTCTCCATGTCTACACAGTGGTTTCCTCTCCATGACTACAACAGTGGTTTCCTCTCCATGTCCTACACAGTGGTTTCCTCTCCATGTATACAGTGGTTTTCCTCTCCATGTCTACACAGTGAATTCCTCTTCCATGTCTACATGGTTTCCTCTCCATGTCTACACAGTGGTTTCCTCTTCCATGTCTACACAGTGGTTTCCTCTCCATGTCTACATGGTTTCCTCTCCATTCTACACAGTGGTTCCCTCCATGCTACACAGTGTGTTTCCTCTCCATTCTACGCATTGGTGTCCTCTCCATGTCTACACATGATTCCTCTCCATGTCTACAGTGGTTTCCTCTCCAATTCTACAACAGTGGTTCCTCTCACATGTCTAATATGGGGGGCACTTCCTCTCCATGTCTTACTCCCTGCGGATGCCAATGCTGGGGGTGGGGTGGAGGTGGGGGGGGGGGGGGGCAAACAGGACGACCCAGCCGTCTGTGGATGGGAGAGGGAAATGAGCATCAATGGGAAATGCTACGGAGTGGCTCAAAGATGAGACACACACACAAAAAAATGACCTGAAGAGTATATTTCCTAATCGAACATGCTGGTATGCCTAAGACTCCACACAATTGCCACTGTATTCAATTCGTCCGCATTTTTTAAGTATGGGTTTTCCACGGCCAAATCATAAAAAGGAGAATGGTTCCAATGATTCAACGTTTATTTCTTTAACCTAGATGTATATACAATTCAGCTTAACATAGCTTTAAGGTTCTTGACAAATACCAAAAATTTAAACAGAAAATTCTCAATAAAATCAAAGACATCATGATTTCACATTATCTCTGGGTCACAGCCAACCCAACAGAAAGTTGTGGAAGATTACAGTTTACAGGCATAGAAGTGCAATCTGTTCACATTAATTTCATCAAAAATAGTAAAGGTTATGAACAAACTGCTTTGGTCACCTGGATTACCTACTATTTCAATGTCTTGTTACATGTGTTGCTGAAACACACACACAACACATTTTCCTTTCAGTATGAGCAGACCATACATCAGGCATAATTCTCAATCAATCCCAACCCCATACTATTTTCATAGTATCAGCATTTTACTGCAAGTTATTAAAGCCTAACGGTTCCTGAGGAATGATTCTAACAGTTTGTCCAAACAAGTGCACACTCGCACTCACACACACAGACAAACACACACCCTGCTGAAAAAACCCACAAAAGACCATCGCCTAGTAAACATTCAACAAGTGATCTAATGTCTTCAAGGCTGCTTTCATGTCACTCAACAGACTAAATGCACATTGTATTATCAACTAAAGTAAACAAGCCTCTGCAAAGTCTGTCAATCAGAGAACACAGAAAGATCACTGTAATATATATCTTTCCTGATTTCAAGTCAATGTTAGAACTATCACTTCACATACATTCATCTTTTGAGCAGCACAATTTAACATCATACTGCACACATGTATAAAACCAATTTAGCCAAACTTGACTGGTCCTGAGTGTGTGCGAGAGTGTTTGTGTGTTGTGTGTGTGCGTGTGCGTGTGTGTGTGTGCCATGTTTATCGGCCTTTACTTAAGTCCTAGTGTACACAGAATTGTTTCAGATCCAGTAAAAAGGATCACTGTTTGTCCTTTTATTTTCAAGTTATCTGGATATGGAAAAAAATGCTTAAGGCACAGTTCTTTTGCACCCAACAGACACAATTGACCTTTGACCAGTAAGGATACATCTTGTGATTCTCCCAGATACCTGCCTGTACAATTGTTTGGATGCACACAACAGATACAACTGATTTCTGACCACTGTGGATAATCTTGTTCCTTTCATAACCTGTCTCCCTAAAAGTCTTACAGTGCTGATGGATCGATCTTTGTCACATCAGGCAATAACAAAAAATGTCTTATTGCAACCACATCACATGAAAAGAATCTCTAACCGTATCTATCAGCTGTTATCTTTCAGCTACAAGACATGTAAAAGTCTTTAACACTTGCCAGTTCAGACATTTGATGCTAGGCTTTTAGCCAGAACCCTGTCCATGAATTGAGTTTTACTGATTTATTAACTGAAAGTAATTGAGTAAGGAAATATATTAATGTATAAAAGTCCAGTAAAATTGTATATTTGATTTTAAATGAGCAAAAGAAGCAGAATCTTTTCAACAGAAAAAGTAATTTTTGAAACAGTATCAATGGAAAAATACTGGGAGGTGTGGCATCAAATGACATTCATAGGCACAACTGTGAGTTAATAATGCACAGAACACAGCAAAATCAATTTTTCACACTGCACTATCTTAGCATATCTTCGTAATTTGCCAGTGTACTATCTTCAGCACACATTATTCACTGAAATTGCATCACCTATTTTCTAACAATCTACTTGTTTTGCAAGTCTTATTTGCACACAACACGTGCACATGATTTCTGTTCATGTGGATTTTGCGTCTCTTTAAGCTAACTACAAGCATATAACTCATACTGCACACATCGCATGCAAATGATTTTTCTGACTGGCCAGCTTGAAACATATTGTGAAATTCTCTTTAGACTATCTGGCCAGTCTCAAAAAGTCTTACTAGCACACATCACATGCAAATGGTTCTCGCCATATGGAATCATTTTGTTTCTTCTTTCAGGTACTTGCCTCTCTAAAATTTCTTACTGTTACCCATCACATAAAAATAATTCCAAGACAGATCATCTGTATTTCTTCTGTAATCATCCTGTGTACAGGTCTTACAGCACACATCTCTCATGCCAACGATCAGACATGAGTGGATCATCTTGTGTGCCTTCAGAACCAAATGGCCGATGTAAATCTCCATACTATACACACAGCACATGAAAATGATTTCCCTCACCAGAATGGATCATCTTGTGTTTCTTCATGATTACCTGCCCAGTAAAAACTCTTACTGCACACATCACATGAAAATTTCTCACCAGTATGATCATTCTTCTTGAGTGTCTTCAGGTCACTTGCCAATGTAAAACTCTTACTGCACACTTCACATGAAAATAAATTCTCACAATTGGTTGGATCCTCTTGTGCGCCCTTCAATTACCTGCTCGTGAAAAACTCTTACTCACACATCACATGAAAATAATTTTTACCAGTAAAGGATCATCTTGTGTGTCTCAGATTACCTGCCCATGTAAAACTCTACTGCAGCACATCTACATGAAATAATTTCTCACCAGTATGGATCAGCTTGTGTGTCTACAATTAACTGCCGGTGTAAAACTCTTACTGCACAACATCACATGAAAATAATTTCTGACCATATGGTATCATCTGTGTGTCTTCAGACAACTTGCATATGTAAAAACTCTTACTGCCACATCACGAAGGAAAATAATTTCTGACCAGATGGATCATCTAGTGTCTCTTTCAGGGCACCTAGCCCATGTAAAACTCCTTACAGCACACTTCACATGAAAATAATTTCTCACCATTATGGATCAACTTGTGTCTCTTCAAGGTCACGTGCCCATGTAAACTCTACTGCACACTCACATGAAATAACGTCTCACCAGTATGGATCATCTTTGTTTCTTCTTCAGGTCACCTGCCCATTAAAACTCTCACTGCACAACATCACATGAAAATATTTTCCCTGACCAGTAGGATCATCTTGTGTGTCTCAGACAACTTGCCCGTGTAAAACTCTTACTGCACACACCACATGAAATAATTTCTCACCAGTATGGATCATCTTGTGTCTCTTTCAGGTCATGTGCCATGTAAAACTCTATACTGCACACTTCACATGAAAATAATTTTTGACCAGTATGGATCATCTTGTGTGTCTTCAGCTGACTTGCCGTGTGTAAAACTCTTACTGCACCCATCACATGAAAAAAAAATAATACTGACCAGTATGGATCATCTGTGTGTCTTCAGATTACGAACCCCGTGTAAAGTCTTACCTGCACACATATACATGAAAATGTTTTTTGACCTGTTGTGGATCATCTGTGTGACTTCAGATTCAGCCTGTGTAAAAGATCTACTGCAACACATCACAAGTGAACAGTTTCTTCTTTCTTGGTACACCTTGACCTTTGCCTACTGATGTCCCAGTTGTAGTGAAACACCACATAACCACTGGTTTCTTAGCTGAGCCAGTGAATGATGTCCCAGTTGTACTGAACACACACAAACCACTGGTTTGTGAGCTTACACTGATGCTGACAAGTGGAAGACAGAGGGGTTTGTCATCTCCCTGTACAAACAGAAATAATTATTACTTCCTTATCAGTGGTCATAAATCATATTACATCCTACCATCAACAAACTGACCAGTAAATGAACAACACTCCTATCCTTTTATGAGGCAGTCCTTATTCAAAATGAAGAGGGTTACACACACATGGTGGGAGTGAAAATTTTTGTTTTTTAACTGAAAAAAAAAATGGGCAGGGTCCAGGGGCCGCCCAGGCCCTGGTGGGTCACAGGGGCCAAAGCCGGTGGGGGGTCCTGGGGGGCTTTGCCCCCCACCCGCTGATGAACATCCCCAATTTCAAAAGTGTTTGTGGCTTTCCTGGAATTTTACAGTTTCTGAGTTCTTTGCAGTGGGGTGTGTGAACACATAAGAATGCATACATTCTCGTATGTTGAAAAAAAAGAAAAAAAAGAAAGATAAAACAACTAAATACAAAAAAAAAAGATTAATCATAAATACCGCTACTCACCATTCTTATGGACAGTACAGGTATGGCAACGACTTGACAAGCGTTCAGGAAAAACATATCCGATGGAGTAAGGTCAGTCCTAAGGCCCAGCAGTACATCTTACAAAGTTTCAGGTGAGCAAAAAAAACCATAACGTTGAGCATAACAAGGAGTTTAATTTGATAACAGTCTATACTATAGCCACAGCAAATGCACTTGGGAGAACTCGGGTGAAGCAAAAGCAGCAGAGTGAGTATCCTAAGGAGTTTTGAAGACAGTCCACCCAAGAAAGCGCAGCTTGAAACGTTACCTATCAAAATGAATTATATTAAAAGCCAGTCCACTTTGTCCACACCTATCCACATCCCATAGGGCTTAGCTAAAATCTGATATAAAATAAACATTGACAATCCTATTTACATAAATACAGCATTTACTGAACTTACTCTTCAGTGTCTTGGTTTTTTGACCAAAGAACTCTGGATTTTAGTGACTGGCCCACTCATTCTTTTGAGCGGCTCTGTTTTCTGTCTGTTTGACTTTTAGAAGCAAACCACAAAATGATTTGGTTCCCACACCTCTTAGGGCACATGATCCTTCCCTGAGACAAGCTCTGGACCAAAGACAGCGGATAGGCAATGCTCGGCCAAAACGTCAAGTCCGGATCATGGCATCAACAAGAGTCCCACTTTGACAAGAGATCAAGCACGGGGGATGCAGCTGAAGTGTTGATGCATGTTTCAAAGGCTTTTAGCCTCTCCACAGACATCTCGCTACATGGCTTGCAATAGACTTCTTCCGTTCGACTTGTAGACGATTACCTCCACACAGATTGCACCATGCAGCGCCAGGTTCCACACGCATTTTCGAAGCCACATAACGAACGGGCGATCCTTATTTGTTCTGTCTTCATCTAGCCATTCATTTCTCCATCTTATTCTTTTTCAGCTCTGCATCGATTTCGCGAGCTCTAGTAGTCTCACTAACCTCAAGAAACGCCATTTTCACACGTTCAATCGCACGTCGACTCGCAGCTAGGATGAGGACGGAAGTGTCGTAAAATGCCGGAAATCGTTATTCGCAATGTTCACAAAGCCAAAAATTGCGATGTAAGGGGGGGGGGGAAAATTGGGTTTTAAACGGAAGCTCCGTAAAATACGAGCGTCTCCACCCCATGCACACAAAGAAACAAACTGACCAGATAATGATCATCACTCCGATCCTTTTATCTATCAGCAGTCTTATCCAAAATCAACAGGGTAACGCAACAAAGGAAAGGAAAAGAAAGCAAGCTGTATCTTTCACTGCGTTGATGTGAATGATCAAGCTTCAAGGATATCAGTAAAACTGACAAATGGTTTTCAATGAGGCTGCTAGTTTCAACTCTCCAAGCGAGTGATATTTAATATTCGTAACCCCAACATAACTACAGAGGAGTTCAGGTGAAGGAAGTGAAAGGGGTATGGGAAGGGTGGGGGCTGGAAGGTGGGGGTTGGAAGAGAGAGTGAGGAGGAAGGAGGAGAGGGGGAGGAGAGGAGGCACAGAGTGAGCTCCCCTTTTCCCCCTTCCAAATCCCCCCACCCTCAGCAGGAACTGAATTCCTGATTGTGAACCCATTTTTGGTCACGCTCTCCTGCACAGAACCCCCCCCCCCCCCCCCCCCCCAACTTACCTGCAGTCAACTTGCCCCAGCCAAATGACCAACTTTACAGTCAAACGGACAACAATAACATTCCACCACACATCATGCTGAGAAAAGTATGTTGCCTTAAATCTGACCAGCTAACTCAGAAATTAAGGACTGAAGTGCCAAACCTACAGACACAGTAAAAAACAGTCCTGCGAATTTGTCATAGGAAATGGGAGGGAAGGAGAATTTTGAGTGGGGAATGGGAGAGGGAGGCATTGGATTTCCGCAATAATTTATCAACAACAGAAATTCCCCACTCACTACCCACTGAACTCGTTTTAATAGTACTTAGTCCAATTTTTCCAGGATCCAGAATACTGTTTGCTGATTTAGTTACTGTGTAAACAAAGTTCACATTTAAACATCATATTAATCAATCATCTACATCATATTATCAACATCTACATCAAAGTTATGCTCCTTCCCTCATGCCTTCACACACACACACACCACACACACACAACACACACAACACACACAACACACACACACACACAACACACACACACAACACACACACCCACACACCACTGCCCCTTAAAAGTTCCCCATTTTTTTTCCATCTCATATGAACTGAGAAAAAGAATCTTTGGAAAAAGTATGGAACATTTAATCCGCATCTTTAATTCTTTATCCTTATCTGGCTAATCAAGATGCTTCAGAGTTTATTTTTCTTTCAATCATTGTACAGGTGATTGTTTTTTGAATGAACAGTACAAGGCATAGGTGCCAGCCACACTCACTTTTGGGCAAACAGGATATTCACGGCCATCAACTGTCGGCTCATTCAGCATTGCCATTAACCATTGTTCCGTGATTTGGTCCTCCATGCTGTGACCACATCATCTTCTTATTAAAGAAAGCCAGATTCCTACACTGTCACAACACCTCACAGAATTTCACTTTCCAGGAAAAGGCCTACACAAAGACTGAACATGCCGGAAACCCACTTAATTCTCCTGTAAAGAGATAGAAAACTCAAATCAGACCATATTTTGAAACTGATAGCATTTTGGATGAGGGAGGGGAATGGTAGGTGAAAGGAGAGGGGAAGGGCTAACTTAAAAGCAATGAGGGGAGGAGGGCACTGCTTTTTTTGTTTTATTTTCCAAATTTGTTTTTTTAGTTGGGGAACTTAAACTGAGCAAGTGCCATCAAGACAAAAATCACTTGAACCAAATTAAATCGTCATAATGAACTAGTGCAAAATAAGTTTCTACTGAAATGGAGACAGTATTTTTCCAAACCTGTTCAATCAGCTCCTGTCTGCTCCCTGTCCACATCTGTATTGGTCATGGATTCAGAGCTGACGGTATCACATGCCGCCATCACCAGACGGTCATGTTGGTGTGCTTCTGTCCAGCACATCTCTCATTAGGGAGGGCTTGCTGTGGACAGCTCAATCTTGATGACATCACTGCTACTGCTGTGTTTTGATGTGAACTGGCAATTGCTGAGGACATCATAGCTTATGTTTGATGTGACTGTTCAGTCCTTGATGACATCAATGCTGAGTTTGATGTGACAGGTTCAGGTCATGATGACACACACACTGCTGATGTTTGGAATGTGACTGAGTCAGTCTTGATGAAATCAAAGCTGATGTTTGATATGTGACAGGTTCAGTCTTGATGACATCACTGATGATGTTTGATGTGACTGGTCAGTCATGATGACATCATACTGTCAACATTAGCTGTGGTGGGTTCAGCAGACTTAATTCCACAAACAGGTACAATGTTAACATCATTATGGTGGTAGTAGTAATACAGATGACTGAGAGAAAACAGTGGTACCTCACCCTTTCACACTGATACTTCATTGCAAGCTTTATTTTATGGTGTTCAAAACTCTTTGCTTCGAAGAATCCGTCGACACAGAGGAGGCTGGGCAACCCAAATTCAAGATTTAAGACTGATTGTCCGCCTTCCTTGTTCCTGTAGTCTGCGGTCTGACTGGTGGAGGAATCCTCTACACATCAGATCAACTGGTTCAGCTTAATACCTGGACCATTAACGTCTGTCCGTCTGCTTCAGACTTGGTAAGGTAGCTAATGGATTCTGACAGGTTGTCTCATGAACTTTTTGCTGGATCTTATGATTCATTTTGCACTCCAATCAAGATGGTAGTCCTGAAACAGAGAATTGATTGTCTGTGGTAATAATAATAAACCGTACTATCCTCAATCCAGAATCATAATCACTAAAATCACCAGCACCCTTGTCCTAAACAACCCAAAGTTCAAACATTATATGTGTCATTTGTAGCTTCCAGAACGAAGTGACTGAGGCAGAAAATGAAAGCCAAATGTAGTTACCACCACAGACTCAAACTGTCACTTTCAGGAAAGACCCTGTTTTGTCCTGTAATCTGATCTTCTGTATCTGTATCCTTAATCTGTCTGTATCTGTGTCCTGTAATTCTGCTTCTGTATCTGTGTCCTGTAAGCTGTTTGTCTTAACGGGCCTGTATCTTGTACTGTCCTGAAACTGTGTCCTGTAATCTGTCTGTATCTGTGTCCTGTAATCTGTCTGTATCTGTGTCCTGTAATCTGTTTGTCTGCATCTGTGTCCTGTATCTGTTTTCTGCATCTGTGTCCCTGGTAATCTGTTTGTCTGTATCTGTGTCCCTGTAATCTGTTAGTCTGTATCTGTGTCCTGTAATCTGTTTGTCTGTATCTGTGTCCTGTAATCTGTCTGATCTGTGTCCTGTAATCTGGACTGTATCTGTGTCCAGTAATCTGGTCTGTCTGTATCTGTGTCTGTAATCTGTCTGTTTCAGTGTCCTGTAATCTTCTGTCGTATCTGTGTCTGTAATCCTGTCTGTCCTGTATCTGTGTCCTGTGATCTGTTTGACTGTACTGTGTCCTGTAATCTGTCTGTATCTGTGTCCGTAATCTGTCTGTCTGTATCTGTGTCATGTAATCTGTTTTTCTGTACTGAGTCTTAATTCTTCTGTATCTGTGTCCTGTATCTGTATCTGTGTCCTGAATACAGTCCTGACTGCATCTGTGTCCTGTAATCTGTCTGTCCTGCAATCTGTGTCCCGTAACATGTCTGTATCTGTGTCCTGTAATCTGTCTGCTGTATCTGTGTCCTGTAATCTTGTTTATCTGTATCTGTGGCGTTAACTCAACCCCTTTTCTTTCTAAATTATGCGTCATGTAAACAAAGAGAAAACCTTGGGGAAAAAAAACTAAAACAACATGGATGTACAGACTCTGCAATATCAATGTTGTGTAAAAGGCAAAGAAACCACCAAATTAAACTATGTCGCTTCAAGAAGCCCTTGCCCACCACAAAAGCCATATCCGGGCTGAAACACCATTGAAACAAAGTGTCAGAATTTCAAATTGTAAAGTTAAAATTCAGCAACCATTTATTTCTTGAACAATCAAATGACCTGCGAAAAAGAGTGTAACATATAAGAAGTCTAAAGACACTGATTTCATAAATAAAAAAAAAAAAAACACTCTCTAAAATCGACATCGGGGGAACAACCGGGAAAACAAGGTCTTCAATGTCTTGCTGGTTAAGCGTATAAGAGTCTGATCTCATGGAAGCTGCTCCCTACATTCATTAGAAGTGTGAGCTGGGCTTGCAGGGGAGACATAGTCAGAGCAAGGAGGTGTGGGGCAGGACGGGGTGTTGAGGGACCGGTTTCGTGTGCTCCTTTTGTATCGTCATTCTTCAAAACGATAAATGCAAATTGCAGATTCACATGTCATAGGTGAAAATATGGCTTCCAGCTGTGGGCATCTGCGTCAGAAAATACCTACGGGCATTGGGGGGGGTTGTGGGGTTCGACTGTGGGTGTTCTTCCTTGTGACCACCACAGGTAGACAAGGCAACACACTTAGTTTGGACAGATCTGGAAATGACCGTTGTCCATCTGTGTATTCCAGCCTCTTGCAGGTCTGACATAATCAATTAACCTTTGGTTTCAATCTGAGTAGGGATACATATGTTGGACCAATTTCTATGTTATGGCATTCCTGGCCAAACGATCCGCCATTTTAATGTTCCCCAAATGCAACATGACTGGGGAAACCCAAGCAAGAACACCATAAGACCCTTCCACTTTCAAAGAGGTAAAAAAGTTAAGTAAAAAGTTTAGAAGTTCAGCATGAGGACGTTATGGCCACAATGGTCTCCCAAAGCTGACAGCGAATCAGACAAAACAGAAAAGTCCTTCTTTATATCTTCAGTGCTAGAACCAAAGCTGGACACTCAGCAGAATAAAGTGAACAATCTGATGGATGCTTAGATTACATTTGAGAATGTTGGGCAAAAGGCTGCACAAGCAACTCCCTATCTTCGGAGTTTGAACCATCCTTGAATAATCATAAAGGATGGAAATGTTGTACATGAGATCACAAACAATGCCCTGTAGCCTGAGGACTGGCATCAAACAATTGCCCTGTAATGCCATGAGACTGGTCAGCAAACAATGTCCCCCTGTATGCCTGAGGACTGGTCACAAACAATGCCCTGTATGCTGAGGACTGTCAGCAAACAATGCCCTGTATGCCTGAGGACTGATGGGCAAACAATGCCCCAGTATGTCTAGGACTGGCGGTTCTTGCAAAAAGAATCAAAGTGATTTCTGTTGTGGAAGAAGGTCTCATGGAGGCGTATGTGAAAATGAACAGAAGTCAGCCACAACTCCTAGATCAAGACAGGCCCTTCTGCACATGTGGCTACATACCAAGTCCCAAGAATAGGACACAAAAGGATTGTCTTCAAATCTCCTTTGAAACTGAGGAACTAAAAACACAGTCCTAAAGCAGGGTTTATCAGTTCAGAGAACATCTGAGATTGTAGTTGAAGGAAAGTTTCAGCCTACAGTTGGATGATGAGGGTTCCCCAGCCTCTGCAGGCTGTACACTGGGGTGGGGTGGAATGCTCCAAGACAGAGACCAAGCCCACCGCAGTCTGTACACTGGGTGGGTGTGGAATGCTCGCAAACAGAGACTAACAAGCCTCCGCCGCCTGTACACTGGGGTGTGTGTGGAATGCTCCAAGACAGAGAGACCAAGCCCTCTGCAGGATGTTACACTGGGTGGTTGTGGTAAATGCTCCAAGACAGAGACCAAGCCCTCCGCAGGATGTACACTGGGTGGTGTAATGCTCCAAGACAGAGACCAAGCCTCTTGAATGCAGAACGGGATGCAAGTGTTTCAGGTAACTGGTCTCACAGAGCTGTCACAACACAGCCATAGTCCCCAGTTAAGAATGGACCAGGCTATGTAAAGGTGCAGCAAAGTTTCTCTTCAGCGCTCCCAGTCAGTGTGTGCTATGACCTCAGAATGTTCAAGCTTCTGCCAAGAAGTTTCAAGTGAAATTTAAAAAACTTTTTTTTGACAAAAAAACCCCAAAATTTCCTTTTTTAACTAAATAAAAATTTCCTGGGTTTTGGGTCAGAAAAACTGGAAAGTTAGGAAAAGGGCACCGGGTTATGTAAAAGGGAAAACCCCGCAGGCAGGGGGTTTGGTAAAAAGGTAAAGCCAAGCGGGCACCGGCCTTATGGTGGGGTTTAAAAAAAAAAAAAAAAAAAAAAAAAAAAAAAAAAAAAAAAAAAAAAAAAAAAAAAAAAAAAAAAAAAAAAAAAAAAAAAAAAAAAAAAAAAAAAAAAAAAAAAAAAAAAAAAAGGGGGGGGGGGGGGGGGGGGGGGGGGGGGGGGGGGGGGGGGGGGGGGGGGGGGGGGGGGGGGGGGGAAGGAAAAGTTTTAAGGGGGAATTTAAAGTTTTGATTTTTTGGGTTAAAAACCCAAAAAGGGAGGAAAACATTTGCAAGAGGGCAAAAATTAAACAATGACACTCAGAATCCTGCTGAACTGAATTGACAATGTTGTTGATTTTATCCTAAAGAGGGGAGAAGACAGGGTGTTTCCTTTGTGGAACACCCCAAAACCTGTTTTTGAACATCAGCGAGTGGGCCATCCAGTCTTGAAAGTGGTATTCTGCCAAAAACAGTTCACTAAAAAGGGAAGATGACCCCCCAAAAAAAAGAAACCACCAAAGAAACCACCAAACTCATAACAACACCACAATAATAATGATGACGAAGATGATAACAATAAAAGCTGATAATAATTACCATGGAAAATGAAAAAAGATGAATCAGATGAACAGCGCTTCTTGAGTGCTTTAAATTCTGATGTCTAAAGCACTTCACAATGACAAAGGCCAAACCTTTATGTGAACTCAGACACAAAAAAACACTGACATGGATGACTTGTGCTCCCCACCCCTCCCTACTCCCAATTTCCCCTCCACCTTCCTCCAAAACACAAACACACGGATAACCATCCATCTCTATAACCCCTCACCTCGTCATACCACCAAGCAAAGTGCCAGGTTAACCTCTCTAAACTCAACGTTTACCAGTACTTTGGAACTTGAAGAACAACGGGCAGAACTTGCCACAGATACCAAGTTTGAGTCAAAAGTGTGAGGGCATGTTGTGTGTGTGTGTGTGTGTGGTGTGTGTCTTGGTGTGTGTGTGGTGTGTGTGTGTGTTGGTGTGTGTGTAGTAATTGCAAATGCCAGTGTGTGTGTGTGTGTGGTTGTATGTGTTGTGGTGTGTCGAGTGTGTCTGTGTTGTGTGTCAAGTGTGTGTGGTGTGGTGTGTGTGTAGTGCTGTGTGTGGTGTGTAGTGGAATGTGTAGATGATCTACAGGTATCAAGTTTGGTTAATGTGTGTGGTGTGTGTGTGGTGTGTGGTGGTTGTGTGTGTGTTGTTGCTCTGCTATAAATTATTATGTACTTCAGATAATTAGTAAGAAACAAATTTTCTGTAAAATCATACAAGCAATATGATCATTAGTTCAAAATAAAGAAAATAGTGTCACCTGTTAATAGATGCTAAAGCCAGTAAAGGTTAAAGATAATGCTACCCAACAACATTTACCTTTTTCTGCATAAAAATACAAAATGCATGTTATTATGACAAACATATTCTGTCACCATGCAAACCATTTTGTTTCCATTAAATGTTTTTAAACCCAGGCTAAAACACCTGGAATGGAATGATAGATTTGTTAAATATGAATCAAGTCTGCATGTTTGAAATGAAAACTTAACAGACGGCACACATACATACAAAATTAAACATTTTAAACACATCTGAAAGTCATCAAACAAATTACTGCAGCTTCCTTACAAACTTCAAAACCACGAAGTGACAAGAGTTGACAACTTGACCAAAGTCTTTCCCCGTAATGAAATCATTTTATCACATACACACACAAAAGTCATGACAAAACAGCTCCATGACTACTGACTTCCTCAATAGTACAACAGTAATATAGTAATCTGTCATTTGTGTGAAAGGCACACAGAGACATGCTGTATCTGCAGCCTACAAATGTTGGTATTGCAATTTGCACCAACTGATCAACTATCTATCAATTCATTTTCACTCTGAATTCAGAGAACTCTGTACCAAAATGTTGCCAAATCATTGCTGATTCCAGCTGATGGCTGAAGTATGTGATGCCTACATGACTTGTGCTTCTGATCTGAATAAAGGGAACTCAGGCAGTACCTTTCTGCATGGATCCAATGTTCAAGCTCCCTACATGGGATTAAGTACACTGTATCCCATCTCTCGCCAGTACACCAGACAAGTATCCTGTCAAATTTGGATTAAACTCACCTTTTAAGATATTACTGAAGAGACAATGTACAGTCATAAAAACATTTAACAACACCACAGAACTCTGACGACAGACATGGTGGACAACAACCTTCTATGTACAGGTAGAAACACATGATAAGATAAGATAATGTTGCTTATAGCCCAGCCGACCGCAAAGGGCCATATCAGGGCTGTCACCACGTTAAAATCAACTCACCAGTCATTTAAAAAAAAACAAACTTTCACACATCTTGTTAAATGACATCGTCTACAAACGCACCAGAAACTTTGTTAAAAATCTTTCTGCCGATAAAATCTTAATCAGATAAAAAATGTTAATCTCTCTCAAAAACTCAAGGATCACGTCAGGCGGGACATCCTGAACAGATCTTCATGGACTCCGCCGTAAAATGTTTGTGTCTCACATCGTGCAAGTCCCAACACTCTAAAAGAGACATGTTTCATTGTGAGTGGCGCATGACATGGAATGCACCACGGAGCTTCTTCACTCTTAAAAGGTAAGCATGGTAAAATACGAATGGCCGGTGTGCAGCCGGCACAGAACCGTTTCTCTTTACGACTCCCACGTGGATGGAGGAAGTCCTTAAGGTTTGGACGGATCGAAAGAGTTTGTTAGTCGTCTGTGTGTTCCAATCCCCTGCCAAGTCTCTCACATAATCGTATTTG
>JAFLJL010002646.1:45951-119355 GCA_018398815.1 Conus ventricosus
TTTTTCCTAAAAATGGTTCACTCAAAAACGAGTAGGTCACCAGCGCGCATTTTAAAAAGTAAAATAAAATAACATAAAATAGTGCGACTCTGACTGTTGGCCCCTGGAGCAATTTGGCAACAAGGGGTCGCACTCAATTTTCAGAAGTTAAAAGGAAGGGCCCAAATTCAGGCCCATGTTATAGTAAATATCGGGGGAAGTTAAAATAGAAAATCGTCAATATGCAGATCTCAAAACTGTCGAATCAATTTGTTTTTTAAATGAGATTGCATTTGTGGCAATCTTGATGGCACCCGGCAGTGAGTTCCACACCGTACAGAACTGTGATAAAAAGAATTTTAAGGGGCTGCCCAATATTTGATGCAGGTATGGTATAACATTGACCGCCACTCCTGGTGCTACTTTATTCAATATAGTTGTTTCCATTGGAATACCAATTTACTTTAGCTCTGCCTTTAAAGAAATTTAAGTTTGATAAAACCTCTTCTCCTTTACGGGTTTCCATTCTAATTTCCTCATCTTCTTCCTAGTATTCCCCTTTTCTCTGATGTGGTTCCTGTTACGAACCGTGCGCTCTCTTTTGAATCTTTCGGGTATCAATGTCCTTTAGATGGTAAGGTCCCAAAGTGAGCAACCATATTCCAGTACTGGTCTAACCAGTGTTTTGTAGCAGTCGTCTTTAACCTTTTGGGGCAGTCATTGTATTCCTGCATAAGAAAGCTAAGATGTTATTTGCTTTCTTACATACCGTAAAGTTCGGTCTATTGAGCGCACCTGTATATAAGCCACACCCACTAAATTTTTTAAAAATCTGAACTTTTTCACAAATAAGCCGCACCGGTTTATAAGCCGCGATATATATAACACAGTCCGATGTGCCGCAGGCAGCAGCTGCCGAGCGTTGAGTTTACATAGTGTCGAAAATCATCACATACAATGTGTTCACTGCATTCACTGGCGTTTAAATAGGTAGAATACAAGAGCAGTTTCCAGCTTTTCTTTTGTCTTTTTTTTTTTTTTTTTTTAACGATGTGTTTTAAATCAATTAGAATCGAAGTTTTTATGAGGCTTCTTACAAGTGTTGTCTTTCCAACATCCTTGCTTAAAAAAATACCGAAAAAAACAACGCATTAGATCTAACGATGCACTAGAAAGGGAGTTCTCTCCTGCATTCATTGGTGATCAAGCTAAGCGATTGGTTGAGTACTCAAAAGCGCAAGCCAATCAAAGCGAAGGTATCAAATGCAAACCTTCACTCCCTGTCCACGATTTCAACAATGGCGGATCGAAGCCAAGGTCTGACAATGACCGAGTTTTAATGCGCTAATCGTTTTTGAATTCCAAGACGCACTGCGTAAGATAACGCATATAATAACTACCAGAACATTAATGAAGATTCGATTTTTTTAATTTCGCTTAATACTGTGCCAGTGCTTAGTTTTTTTGTTCGTAATTCAGCTAGTGTTAGTCAAGATTAAACAGGTCGGAAACGGCCAACACATTGCGCCGTTGGAAGCGATCGTATTTTTGTAGAAGACAAACTGATGAAAAAAGATATCAGTAATGGGCTTTACTTATGTCGATTTCCCGTATTTCTGAACGGTACTGATTCCATTAAAACGATTAAACAGAAAATCGTAGTTAAAAGCATAATAAAAATTCATGAACAGTAAACACGATATGGTGAGTTACAGAGAGGCTAAGAATAGACGAGGGTGTGATGCTTCTGAAATCGGAAAAAATCCGCAAATAAGCCGCATCGTTGTTTAAGCGCAGGGTTTAAAGCTGGGGATTTTAAAAAGTCGGGCTTATAGTCCAATACGTCTAATTGTAAGTTCTTTCAATTGCGAAAGGCCACTGGTTGTCCTTAATGTTGCCTTTCCACACACACACACACACACCACACACTCTCCTCTCTCCTCTCTCTCTACGCAGATTCATAAAATCTGTGCTAAATTGCTCTATGCACCTTAAAACAAAAAAACAACTGAATTCCCCCCCCCAAAGGGTCAAAGAGAAAGTATCAATGTTTTAATGTTTCAGTTCAGTCTTTACTGCACAATCATTCTGACCGTTCACGTAAACACCATAACTGATAGTTTTTTGTAGGCTTTACATGTACTATGTGTTCTTACTGTATTTATTCCTCTTCAGAGGCTTTACAGTACTATGTCTTCTTACTGTATTTATTCCTCTTCAGAGGCTTTTACAGTACAGTGTTTCTTTACATCTTATTTCCTCGTCAGAGGCTGTTACAGTACTAACTATGAGTTCTTACTGTATTTATTCCTCTTCAGAGGCTTTTACAGTACTATGTTTCTTACTCGTTTTATTCTCTTCTGAGCTTTAACAGTACTAATGTGTTCTCCCTGTATTATTCCTCTCAAGGCTTTACAGTATTATGTGTTTCTTACTGTATTTATTTCACTTCAGAGGCTTTACAGTACTATGTCATCTTAACTTATTTATTCCCTTCAGATGAAGCAGATGTACATGACTTGCTCTCACAACCACTGACAAAACCCTATGGTTAACAACATCACAGATTCCTGCTGGTGTTGTGTGTTCGATTCCCTTCAGAGCCAATTATATTTTGTGGATTACATCTCCTCATGATTGGCTTTTGCAAACAAGTTGATGTTTCACTATAGTTCATCAACTGGAGACTAGAACTGGAGTCAGGTTTCATACCATTTTCATGAATGCGTCAACTTTCGAGAGTTGTCCAAGTTTCCCAACAAACATAGCAGGGCTCTCATGACAACCTCAACTTGTGATTTCCTCTCCATGTCTACACAGTGTTTCCTCTCCATGTCTACACAGTGGTTTCCTCTTCCATGTCTACACAGGGTTCCTCTCGTCCATGTCTACTCCCTGCGGAATGCCAATTGCTGGGGGGGAGGGGGGGGGGGGGAACAGGACGACCCAGGCCGTCTGTGGATGGGAGAGGGAATGAGCAGCATGGGGAAATCTAAGGAGTGGCTCAAAGATGAGACACACTACTACAAAAAAAATGTCTGAAGAAGTTATTTCCTAAACGCCAGTGCGGTTGCCTAAGAATCATACACAATTGCCACTGTTATTCAATCTCGCATTTTTTAGATATGGGTTTTTTCCACGGCCATATCAAAAAAGATATGGTTCAAATGATACAACTGTTTATTTCTTTAAGCCTTAATACAAATCAGCTATACATAGCTTTACGGTCTTGACAATACCAAAAATTTAACAGAAAATTCGCAATAAATCAAAAGAACATCATATTTCATTATCTCTGGGTCACAGCCAACCCAAAAAGATGTTGTGAATATTACAGTTACAAGCATAAAGTGCAATCTGGTTCACATTAATTACATCCAAAATAGTAAAGTATGAAACAACTGTTGTTCACCTGATACCTACTATTTTATGGTCTTTGTTACATGTGTGTGCAGACAACACACACAAACACACTTTCCTTTCAGTATGAGTCAGACCAGTACATCATCAGATTTCTCAACCATACCATTTTCATAGTATGAAAGATTTTACTGCAAAGTTTTTTTAAAAGCCTAAAACCCTTTCCTGAGAATAGCAACAGTGTCAAACTTGTGCGATACACTCTGCACTCACACACACAGACAAACACACAACCATGCTGAAAAAACCCACAAAAGAAACCTTCGCCTATAAACAATCAACAAGTGTATCTAATTTCTTCAGGCATTCTCTCATGTGCACTCAACAGACTAAATGCTTTTTGTTTTCCTTACCAGCAGAGGGCATCATGTTTGTTTATCAACTATTTAACGTAAAACTACCTATGCAAAAGTGGATGAACGAACACAGTAAAGATCACTATATCTTTCCTGATTTCAAGTCAATGTTAAACTATCCCTCACATGACATTCATCTTTTGAGCAGAACATTTTAACATCATACTAAACACATGGTATAAAACCAATTTAGACAAACTGTACTGGTCTCTCAGAGTGTGTGCGAGTGTGCAGTGTTGGTGTTGTGTGTGTGTGTGTGTGTGTGTGTGTGTGTGTGTGTGTGTGTGTGTGTGCGTGGTGTTGGGCCAGATGTTATCGGCCTTACTTAAGTCCTAGTGTACACAGAATTGTTTTCAGATCATAGGATCACTGTTGTCTTTTAATTTTCCATGTTATCTGGATATGGGAAAAAAATGCTTAAGGCAGTTCTTTTGCACCCAACAGACGCACTTGACTCTTTGACCAGTAAAGGGAAAAAAAAACATATTTAATTTCATCTTTGTATTTCTCCCCATATACCTGCCTGTACAATTGTTTGGATGCAACACAACAGATACATTAGTTCTTGACCACTGTGGATAACTTGTCTTTTCAAGTAACCTGTCCTCCCTAAAGTCTACAGACTGATGATCATCTGTTCTCACCAGGCAATATACTAAAATGTCCCTTAACTGCACAACATCACATGGAAAAGAATCTTTCTCTAACCGGTGCCATCAGCTGGTATCTTTTCAAGCTACATGACTTGTAAAAGGCTTTAATAACACTTAGCCAGTTCAGACATTTGATGCTAGGCGTTTAGCAGAACCTGTCACGATTTGTTTACTGATTATTAACTGAAAGTAATTGAAGTGGGAAATATATTAAATTTATAAAGTCAGGTAAATGTATTTTGATTTTAAATGATCAAAAGAACAGCAATCTTTTCTACAAAAAAAGTAATTTTGAAACAGTAAACAATGAAAAATACTGGAGTGTGGGCATCAAATTTCCACATTGGAACAACAGGTGGAGTAAATTAATGCACAGAACTCTGCAAAATCAATTTTTCACACTGCACTATCATGCATATCTTCGTAATTTGCCAGTGTAACTAGTCTTTCAGCACACATTATTCACTGAATTTGCATCACCTTGATTTCTACAAGCAACTTGTTTGTGCAAGTCTTATTATGCACACAACACGTGCACATGATTTCGTTCAGTGTGGATTTTGCGTCTCTTTAGGCTCACCTACAAGCGATATAACTCTTACTGCACACCTCGCATGCAACTGATTTCTGACCAGCTTGAATCATATTGTTGAATTCTCTTAGACTATCTGCCAGTCTAAAGTCTTACTGCACACATCACATTCAAATGGTTTCTCACCATATGGTGATCATATAGTTTCATCAGGAGACTAGCCTCCAAAAATTCTTTACTGTACACAACACATAAAAATAATTATCACCAATCATCTTGTATTTCATCCTGTATTTCTCTGTGTAAAGGTCTTACAGCACACAACCATGCCAACTTTTCAGACATGGTTGATCATCTTGTGTGCCTCAGACCATTGCCGATGTAAATTTCTCATACTACACACATCACATGAAAAATGAGTTCTCACCAGTATGGATCATCCTGTGTCTCTTCAGATGACTTTGCCAGTGTAAACCTCTTACCTGCATCACACTCACAAAATGAAAATAATTTTCTCACCAGTTATTGATCATCCTGTGTCTCTTACTTCAGGTCACCTGCCCGTGTAAAACTCTTACTGCACACTTCACATGAAATATTTTCTCACCAGTAAATGGGATCATCCTGTGTCGCCTTCAGTCACCTGCCCGTGTACAACTCTTACTGCACACTCACAATGAAAATAATTTCTCACCAGTAAGGATCATCTTGGTGTCTTCTGACAACTTGCCTCAGTAAAAACTCTTACTGCACCCATCACATGAAAATAATTTCAGACCAGTATGGATCATCATGTGTCTCTTCCAGACACTTGCCCTTTAGTGTGTTGTTGTTTTTTTTATTTGAATTTTTGGTATGTGTTATTTTTGTGTAAAACTCTTACTGCACACATCACATGAAAATAATTTTCACCAGTATGATCATCTTGTGTGTCCTCAATGACTTGCCTGTGTAAAAAACTTACTGCACATCTTCACATGAAATAAATTCTCACCAGTATGGATCATCTTGAGTGACTTCAGATAACTTGCCTGTGTAAAACTCTACTGCACACTTACCTGAAAATAAGTTCTCACCAGTATTATCATCTTGTGTGTCTTCATATAGACAATGCCACATGTAAAACTCTTACTGCACACTCAACATGAAAATAATTCTGACCAGAAAGGGATCATCTTGTGTCTTGTCAGATTACCACCCCATCCTAAAAGTCTTACTGCACACATTACATGAAATTGTTTTTTGACCTGTGTGGATCATCTTGTGTGTCTCAGATTACCACCCGTGTAAAAGATCTACTGCACACATCACAAGTGAACAGTTTCTTTTTCTTCTTTCTCTTGGTTTCACCTTGACCTTGCCTACTGATGTCCCAGTTGTACTGAACACACCACAAACCACTGTTTCTGAGCTTGACGCTGGATGTCCCAGTTGTACTGAACACAACCACAACCACTGGTTTCTGAGCTGACCCTGATGATTTCCCAGTGTACTGAACATCACCACAAACACTGGAGTCTGAGCAGACCCTGATGATTGTCCCAGTTTACTGAACACACCACAAACCACTGGTTTTCTGAGCTTGACTCTGATGCTTGACAAGTGGAAGAACAGGGGTTTTGTCCTCTTCCTGTACAAACAGAAATATTACTTTATTATCAGTGTCATAATCATATTACATCCACTACCATCAACAAACAGACCAGTTAATGATCATTCACCCTATCCATTTATCAGGCAGTCTTATCCAAAATCAACAGAGTAACACACAAAGAAACAAATTGAACCAGATTAATGATCACACACCTATCCTTTATATCAGGCAGCCTATCCAAAATCAACAGGTTACACACAAAGAAACAAACGGACCAGTTTAATGATAAACATCACTGTGTCCTGCGTAACCTTAATCAAGGATCCATAGAGGTGCGCGAGCGTATTCCAACATCAACTGGGGTGTTACACACAAAGAAACAAACAGACCCAGTTAATGATCATCACTCCATCCTTTTCTATCAGGCAGTCTATCCAAAATCAACAGGGTAACGCACAAAGGAAAGGAAAAGAAAGCCAAGCCAGTATCTTTCACTGCCGTTGATGTAATGGATCAAAGCTTCAAGGATATCAGTAAAACTGACAAATGGTTCATGAGCTGCAAGTTTTCAACTCTCCAAGCGAGTGGATATAAAAAAATTTCCGTAACCCAACATAACTTACAGAGGGTTTCAGGTGAAGGAGGGAATGGGCATGGGGAAGGGTTGGGCTGGAAGGGTGGGGTTGGAGAGAGATGGAGAGGAAGGAGGAAGTGGGTGGAGAGGAGGCACAGAGGCTAGCTTCCCCCTTTCCCCTCCTTATCCCCCACCCTCCGGCAGAACTGAATTCCTTGATTGTGAAACCCATTTTTGTCACCTCCCTCTGCACAGAACCCCCCCCCCCCCCCCCCCGCCCCCCAACTTACCTGGCAGTATAACCTTGCCCAGGCCAAATGGGCCAACTTACAGTCAAACGACAACATAACATTCACCACAGGCATCATGCAGAGAAAGTATTTTTTGCTTATCTGACCAGCTCAGAAAAGTTAAGGAACTGAAGTGTCGTAACCTACAGACACAGTAAACAAACAGTCCAGCGATATGTCATAGAATGGAGGGAAGGAGATTTTGAGGTGGGGGGAGGGGAGAGGGAGCAATGGATTTCCCGCAATAATATCAAACAACAGAATTCCCCACCACTACACCACTGAACTCGTTATATGTACTTAGTCCAATTTCCAGATCCAGAATACTGTTGCTGATTTAGTTTACTGTGTAAACAAAGTCACATAAACATCATATATTCATCATCTACATCTTAATTATTCATCATCTACCATCATAGGTTATGCCACCTTCCCTCATGCCTTCACACACACCACACACACACACACACCACACACATACACACACACTCACTCACACACACACACACACACCACTGCCCAGTTCCCCATTTTTTCTATCTCATATGAACTGAGAACAATACTTCCCCTTTTGGAAAAAGGTGGAACTTTTAATCGATCTTTTATTCTTTAATCATCTCTGGCTAACCAAGATGGCTTCAGAGTTTATTTTTTCCTTTCAATCATTGACAGTGATGTTATTTGACGAACAGTCAGCATAAGTGCCAGCCACACTCACTTGGGGCAACAGATATTCACAGGCCATACTGTCAGCTTCATTCAGAGCCATTGCCATCACCATTTTGTCCTGATTGGTCCTCACATGCTGTGACCACATCCCTCTTCATTATTAAAGAAAGCCTGATTTCCTACACTGTTACAACACCTCACAGAATTTCATTTCAGAAAAAGGCCTTACACAATACTGAACATGACCGGAACCCACTTATTTCTTCTGTTAAGAAGATGAAAACTAAATCAGACGCATATTTGAAACGACAGCATTTGGATTGAGGGAGGGAATGGTAGGTGAAAGGAGAGGGGAAGGCATACATAAAAAGCAATGAGGGGAGGAGGGGGCAACGCTTTTTAATTGTATTATTTTCAAATTTGTTTTTTGTTTGGGGGACTATAAACTGACGCAGAGTGCCATCAAGACTAAAAATCAACTTGACCAATTAAATCAATCGTCATAATGAACTAGTGCAAAATAAGTTCTACTGAAATGAGACAGTAATTTTCCAAACCTGTTCATCAGCTGCTGGTCTGCTCCTGTCCTCATCTGTACTTGTCATGATTCAGAGCTGACGGTACTACATGCCGCCATCGACCATGACGCTGTTGGTGCTTCTGTCTCACACATCACTCCATGAGGCCTTGCTGACAGGGGCTTCATTCTTGATGACATCACAGCCTACTGCTGATGTTTGATGTTCTGCACATTGCTGATGACATCATAGCTGATGTTGATGTGACTGGTTCAGTCTTGATGACATCACTTTGCTGATGTTTGGCTGTGACTGGTTCAGTCTTGATGACACACTGCTGATGTTTTGATGTGACTGGTTTCAGTCTTGATGACATCACTGGCGGATGTTTGATTTGACTGTTCAGTCTTGAAGACATCACTGCTGATGTTTGATGTGACTGTCAGTCTTGATGACATCACTGCGGATGTTGATGTGACTGTCTCAGTCTTGATGACATCACAGCTGGGAAGACGTTTGAATGTTACTGGTTTTCATCTTGATGAACATCAAAATAAGCTATGTTATGGATGTGCCTGGTGTCAGTCTTGATGACACACAGATGACGTTTGAATGTGACTGGTTCAGTCTTGATGACATCACTGCTGATGTTTGATGTGACTGGTTCAGTCTTGATGACATCACTGATGGACGTTTGATGTGACTGGGTTCAGTCCCGATGACATCACTGATGATGTAGATATGACTGGTTCAGTCAGATGACATCACTGTCAACCTTAGCTGTGACCTGGTTCAGACTAATTCCACAAAACAGTTCAATCTTAACATCAGTTAATGGTGGTACTATATTACACATACTGATGAAAACAGTGTACGCTCACCCTTCACAATCTGATACTGAGGTGGGGTTTGCAACTTTATTTATGGTGTTCAAAACTCTCTGCTGTCGAAGAAATCCGTCACACAGAGGAGCTGGGCACACAAATGCAAGATTTAAGACTGATGTCCGCCTTCCTTTCCTGTAGTCTGCTGTCAGGAACTGGTGGAGGAATCCTCCTTCACATCAGGATCATCTGGTTCAGCTTTAAATACCTGACCATAATCTTCTGTCCCGTCAGCTTCAGACTTGGTAAGGGTAAGCTAAAGGATTCGAACAGGTTGTCTCACAACTGTTGTGGCTGGGACTTATGATTCATTTCACCCAATCATAATGGAGTCTGAAACAGAGAATTGATTGTCTGTGGTAATAATAATAAACCTTACAATTCCTCAATCCTAAATCATAATCCCTATAATCATCAAGCACCCTTGTCCTAAACAAACAAAGTTCAAACATTACATGTGTCAATTTGTAGCTTTCCAGAACAAGTGACTGAGGCAGAAAATGAAGCCAAATGAAGTTTACCACCACAGAACAACAAAACTGTCACTTTCGGAAAGACTCCTTCTTTGGGTCCTTAAGCGATTTTCTGTATCTGTATTCCTGTAATCTGTCTGTATCTGTGTCCTGTAATCTGCTGTCCTGTATCTGTGTCCTGTCATTCTGTTTGTCTGTATCTGGTCCGGTATTCTGTCTGTCTGTGAATCTGTGTCCTGTAATCTGACTGTATCAGTGTCCCGTAATCTGTTGTATCTGTGTCCAGTAATTGTTTTGTCTGCATCTGTACCTGTAATCTGTTTGTCTGCATCTGTGTCCTGTAATCTGATGTCGTATCTGTGTCCTGTAATCTGTTTGTCTGCATTCTGGTTCCTGTAATCTGTTAGTTCCGTATCTGTGACCCTGTAATCTGTTTGTCTGTATCGGTCCTGTAATCTGTCCTGTATCCCCCTTTGTTGGTCCCTGGGGTAATCTGTCTGTATCTGTGTCCAGTAATCTGTCTGTCTTATCTGGTCCAGTAATCTGTCTGTTTCTGTGTCCTGTAATCTGTCTGTCTGTATCTGTGTCCTGTAATCTTTCTGTCTGTACTGGTGTCCTGTGGATCTGTTTGTCTTATCAGTGTCCTGTAATCTGTCTGTATCTGTGTCCTGTAATTCTGTCTGTCGGGGAGCGGGGGCATTGGGGTAATCTGTTTTTCTGTATCTGTGTCCTGTAATCGTCTGTATCTGTGTCATGTATCTGTATCAGTGTGTCGATAATCTGTCTGCATCTGTGGCCTGAAATCTGTCCTGTCTGCATCTGTGTCCTGTAACATGTCTGTATCTGGTGTCCTGTTAATCTGTTCTTCTTAATTCTGTGTCCTGTAATCTGTTTATCTGTAACTGTGGCGGTAACTAACCCCTTTTCTTTCTCAATTTAGGTGTCCCATTGTAAACAAAGAGAGAAACCAAGGAAAAAAAAACTAAAACCACATGGATATCAGCCCTACTGCAATATCAATGTTGTGTAAAAGTCAAAGAAACCACCAAATTAAAACAGTCGCTTCAAGCCCAGCCACCACAAAAGCCATATCAGGGCGGAAACACCATTTGAAAACAAAGTTCAGAATCAAATGCAAAGTTAAAATTCCACACCATTTATTTCTTGACAGCAAATTACCTCGAAAAAGGGAGTGGTAACAGTTAAGTTCTAAAAACACTTATATCTATAAAATAAAAAAAAAAACACTCTAAAATCGACTCGTGGGAACAACGCGAACAGGGAGGTCTTCAATGGGGGGGGGGGGGGGTGGGGGCTGCTGTTAGAGCGTTTAAGTCTGACATCATATAGCTCCTACATTCAATTGAAGAATTTGTCCCTTGGCTGAGACATTCACATATGGTTGCAACGTGGACCTTCTTCACTCTGTAAAGATGCAAATGACTTATAAATGAATGGCCAGTTTGCAACTGGCACAAACGGTTTTCTTCCTTGTGACCACCACAGGTAGACCAGGCACACTCTAAGGTTTGGACAATCTGGGAAAGTACCGTTGTCCCATCTGTGTATTCCAGTCTCTCTGCCAGTCCTCTGTCATAATCAATAACCTTTGTTTCAAATCTGAGTAGGGGATATCATATGTTGGACAATTTCTATGTATGGCATTCCTGGCCAAACGATCCGCCATTTCATTTCCCCAAATGTCCAACATGACTTGGGAACCCAAGCATGAACAACCATTATTGACCTGTCCACATTCAAAGAGGTAAAAAGTAAGTACAAACTTAGAATCAGCCTGATGGACGTTATGGCCGCAATGTCTCCAAAGCTGACAGCCGCATCAGACAAAATCAGAAAAGTCCTTCTTATATCTTCAGTGCTAGAAAAAAACCCAAAAAAAGCTGGACACATACACAGAATAAATTGAACAAATCTGATGTAAGCTTTGATTACCTTTGAGAATGTGTTAGGGGTTGGGCAAAAGGCTGCCAAGCAACTCTAATCTTCGGAGTTTTGAAAACCATCCTTGAATATTTCATAAAAGGATGAAATTTGTACAGAGATCAAGCAAACAATGCCCTGTATGCCTGATGATCTTTCAGCAAACAATGCCCTGTATGCCTGAGGACTGGTCAGCAAACAATGCCCTGTATGACTGGAGGACTGCGTCAGTCAAACAATGCCCCTGTATGCCTGATGACTGATGGGCAAACAATGCCCTGTATGTCTGAGGACTGGCGGGTACTTTTGCAAAAAGATCAAAGTGGCTTTCTGTGTGAAGAAGGTCCCAGGAGGCTTAAGTGGAAATGAACAGAAGTCAGGCAACAACTCCTAGATCCAAGACAGGCCTTCTGCTCAGTGCTACATACCAGTCCAACATAGGACACAAAAGGATTGTCTTCAATCTCCTCTGAAACTGAGGGACCTAAAAACACCAGTCGTAAGCAGGGTTTTCCAGTTCAGAGATCAATCTGAGATTGTAGTTTGAAGGAAAGTTCAGCCTACAGTTGGATGATGAGGGTTCCCCTGCCTCTGCCAGGCTGTAACACTGGGTGGTGTGGAATGCTCCAAGACAGAGACCAAGCCCTCCGCAGGCTGTACACTGGGTGGTGTGGAATGCTCCAAACACAGACCAAGCCCCTCCGCAGGCTGTACAAAGGGTGGTGTGGAATGCCTCCAAGACAGAGAGACCCCAAGCCCCCTCTGCAGGCTGTACAACTGGGGTGGTGTGGAAGCTCCAGACAGAGACCAAGCCCTCCGCAGGCTGTACACTGGGTGGTGTGGAATGCTCCAAGACAGAGACAACCCTTGATGCAGAACCGGGATACTAGTGTTCAGGGTAACTGGGTCTCACAGAGCTGTACACAACACAGCCATACCATTTAAATGGGACCAAGGCTTATGGTATAGGGTGGCAGCAAGTATTTCGGTTTTCCGGCCCCCCCCCCTTTCCCTTCCCCTCCCCCCCCCCCCCCCCTCGCCCCCCTTCCCACCCCCTTTTCCCCCCCGCTCCCCTTTCCCCTTCCTGTTCCTCCCTCCCCCCCCCCCCCCCCCCCCCTTTCCCCCCCTCCCCCATCCTGGTTCCTCTTCCCCTCCCTATTTCCTCCTTTCCCCCCTCTCCTTCCCCCTTTCACCCTATCCCCTTTTTTCCCCCCCCTTCTTCTCACCCTCCCCCCTTCCCCCTCTTCACGCTCCAGGAAGTCCAGTCAGTGTTAGCTCTGGACCTGCAGAATGTTTCAGAGCTTTCTGACAAGCAAGTTTTCAAGTGTTTAATGTGACTAAAAAAAGCTTAGTTATGATGTCAAAATAAACTCCCTAGAAATTTGGCCTCTTTTTACGCACAGCTAGAAATCAAAAAAAGGATTCCCTGTTTTATAATTTTTGGATTTCACGGGATCAGCCTAGAAACCCGAACTGTGGTCCAAATTATGGCAGTGAATGCACTCGGGTCATAGTAGCGGGAACGGTACAGCCAAGATCACACAGTTAGCTACCGGTCCTTAAGTATGCTGGAAAGGTAATACCAAAAAGATCAGATCGTGCAAACCGGGCCTAAGTGGCGGAAAGGTAAAGGCCAATTATTCTCACAACAAACCCCCTACAGATGTATTTTACATTTTTTTATATCCTCAACAAGCTGTAGCCCAATCTAACACTTGCAATAGAGGGGCAAAAAATCATCTCTCAAACACATGAGAGCACACAGAATCCTGCTGAACAGAATTGACAATGTGTTGATTTTATGCTAAAGAAGAGAAGAGCAAGAGGGTAGAAGACAGGTTGTGTCCCTTTGGTAACACGCCCAAATCTGTTATGAATCATCAGCTGAGTGGTGGCCATCCCAGTCTTGAAAGTGGTATTCTGCCAAAAACAGTTCACTAAAAAGTGAAGATGACTCCCCCAAAACAAAGAAACCACCAAACTCATAACAACACCACCAATAATAATATGCGAAGATTTGAGAACAATAATGCTGATAAGAATTACCATGAAATTGAAAATGATGAATCAGATGATACAGCGCTTCTTGAGTGCTTAAATTCTGATGTCTGAAATCACTTCACAATGACAAAGGCCAAAAACCTTGTATTGAACGCAGACAACAAAACACAACTGACATGATGTCTTGTGCTCCCACCCTCCCTAACTCCCAATTTTCCCCTCCCACCTTCCTCCAACACAAACACACGGAGACCAACCTTCCTATACCCCTCACCTCGTCATGACCCCCAATCAAAGTGCCAGTTAACCTCTCTAAACTCAACGTTTACGCATTACTTTGGAACTTGAAGACAACGGGCAGAACTTGCCACAGATACCAAGATTGAGTTCAAAAGTGTGAGGGCATGTGTGTGTGTGTGTGTGTGTGTGTGTGTGTGTGTGTGTGTGAGTTGTGTTGTGTGTGGTTGTGTGTTGTGATGTGTTTGTGTGTGTACTAGGTGTGTCTGTGTTGTGTGTAGTGTGTGTGGTGTGGTGTGTGTTATGCGTGTGGTGTGTGTGTGTAGTACTTGCACGATTGCCCAGATACAAGTTTTGAGTTTATGTGAGTGTGTGTTGGTGTTGTGTGTGTGTGTGTGTATTTATGTGTATTTGTTTGTGTGGGGTGTGTGTGTGAGTGAGTCTAAGTATAGTGTGTGTGTGTAAGTGTGTGTGTAAGTGTGTGTGTGTGTTGTGTGTGTGTGTGTGTGTGTGTGTGTGTGTGTGTGTGTGTGTGTTTGTGTGTGTTGCTCTGCTATACAATTATTATGTACTTCAGATAGGATAGGAAGGATAATGTTTTGCTTATAGCCCAGCCGGACCGAAAGGGCCACATCAGGGCCTGTCACCTACGTTAAAATACAACTCTCCAGTCCATTAAAAAAAAAAAAAAAAAAAAAAAAAAAAAACTTTCACACATCTCTTAAATGGACATCGTCAACAAACGAACCAAAACTTTGTTAAAAATCCTTCTTCCGTAAAATCTCAATCAGACTGAAAACTGTTAATTTCTCGCAAAAACCCAAGGATCACGTCAGGCGGGACATCCCTGACAGATCTTCATGGACTCCGCTGTAAAATTTTGTGTCTCACATCGTGCAAGTCCCAACACTCTAAAAATAACAGTTTCATTGTTAGTGTCATGACATGAATGCTCCACGGAAGCTTCTTCACTCTTTTAAAAGGTAAGAATTGGGTAAATAACGAATGGGCCGGTGTCAGCCGGCACAGACCGTTTCCTCTTACGACCACCCCGTAGAAGGGAGGAAGTCTTTAAGGTTTGGACGGATCTGAAAGAGTTTGTTATTCGTCTGTGTGTTCCAATCCCCTGCCAGAGGTCTCTCACATAATCGTTAATTTTGGGTTTCACATCTAGCAGGATATAAGTTTGGACAGTTCTTCTGTGGCGTTCTGGCTAAACGATCAACCATTCGTTCCGCCGATGCAACATGCCAGAACCCAAGCAAGGTAATGTGTAACCGTCCGCCTTAAAGTGGCTAAATAAGTTCAAAGAATTTCAAAAAGTGTACTAGCTGAACTTGGCCACTAGAGGGCAAAACATCTACCAAACAATGAGCATCAGAATCCTGCTGAACTGAATGACAATGTTGTCCTTTATGTAAGAGGTAGAAGACAGGGTGTTCCTTGTGGAAACAACCAATCCAGTTTAATGATTCAGCAGTGAGGGTGCATCCCAGTCTGAAGTGGATATTCTGCCAAAAACAGTTCACTAAAAAGTGGAAATGCCCCAGACAGAAAGACCCAAAGAAGACCACCACACTCATACAACACCCCAATAATAATGTATGACGAAGATGATGAAATAATGCTGAAAAAGTTACCATGAAAATGAAAATGATGATCAGATGATACGCGCTTTGATGCTTTAAAATTCTGATGTCTGAAAGCGATCTCACAATGACAAAGGCCAAACCTTGTATGTGAAACTAGACAAAAACACGACTGGATGTCTTGGCTCCCCACCCTCCTACTCCCATTTCCCACTCCACCTTCCTCAACAACACAAACCGGATACATTCCTTCTCATACCCCTCACCTCGTATGGACCACGAAGCAATGCAGTTAACCTCTCAAATCAACGTTTCCTGCTTTGGACTTGAAGAACACGGGCAGATTGCACAATACCAAGTTTGAGTTCAAAGTGTGAGGCATTGTGTGTGTTGTGTGTGTGTTGTGGTAGTGATGTGTGTCACTGCTTGGGTGAGTTGTGTGTTTTTGTGAAGGGGTGGTGTGTTGTAAGTGCCAATGACATGTTATGTACGATTGTGCCTGTGATGTGTGGTAGTGTGTCGTAGAGTTGGTGTAGGTAAGATGTATGCGTGTGTGGGCTGTGAAGTAGCACAACCGTAAGTCCGTTTGTTAATGTGTAGTGTTTGTGTGTGTGTCGTGTGTGTGAGTGTGTGCTAACAGTTTTCTCTTGTACTTCAGATAATTAGTATATAAGAAAACAAATTTTCTGTAAAATCATACAAGCAATATGATCATTAGTTCAAAATAAAGAAAATAGTGTCACCTGTTAATAGATGCTAAAGCCAGTAAAAGGTTAAAGATAATGCTACCCAACAACATTTACCTTTTTCTGCATAAAAATACAAAATGCATGTTATTTATGACAAAACATATTCTGTCACCATGCAAACCATTTTGTTTCCATTAAAATGTTTTTAAACCCAGGCTAAAACACCTGGAATGGAATGATAGATTTGTTTAAATATGAAATCAAGTCTGCATGTTTGAAATGAAAACTTAACAGACGGCACACATACATACAAAATTAAACATTTTAAACACATCTGAAAGTCATCAAACAAATTAACTGCAGCTTCCTTACAAACTCAAAACCACGAAGTGACAAGAGTTGACAACTTGACCAAAGTCTTTCCCGTAATGAAATCATTTTATCACATACACACAAAAGTCATGACAAAACAGCTCCATGACTACTGACTTCCTCAATAGTACAACAGTAATATAGTATCTGTCATTTGTGTAAAAGGCACACAGAGACTGCTGTATCTGCAGCATACAAATGTTGGTATTGCAATTTGCACCAACTGATCAACTACTATAAAATTTTTTAACTTAAATTCAAAAAAACTCGTACCAAAATTTTGCCAAATCATGTGATTCCACGAGGGCTGAAGTGTGATCCCTACATGATTTGTGCTTCTGATCAATAAAGGGAACTCGGGCAGTCCCTTTCTGTGGATCCCAAGTTCAAGCTCCCACATGGGTTTAATACACTGTACCCTCTTCGCAGTACACAAACAAGTACCCGTCAAATTTGGATTAAACTCCCCTTTTAAGATATTACTGAAGAGACATGTACGTCATAAAAACTTTTAAACAACACCAAGAACCTGACGACAGACAGGGTGGACAACCAAACCTTTCTAGTACGGTAGAAACACATAAAAAAAAAGAAAATGTTCTTAAGCCCAGCCGACCGAAAAGGGCCAATCAGGGCGCACCACGTTAAAATCAACTCCCCAGTCTTTTAAAAAAAAAAAAAAAAACTTTCCAATCTTGTTAAAACATCGTCTACAAACGACCAGAAACTTTGTTAAAAATCTTTTCCCGTAAAATCTTAATCAGATAAAAAATTTTTAATCTCTCTCAAAAACTCAAGGATCACGTCGGGCGGGACACTCTGAACGGGGACTCATACTCCGCCGTAAAAGTTTGTGTCTCCCATCGTGCAACCCCCAAACACTTAAAAAACAGTTTCTTTGTGATGGCGCATGACATGGAATCCCCACGGAGCTTTTTTCACTCTTAAAAGGTAAGCATGGGTAAAATACGAATGGCCTGTGCACCGCACAGAACCTTTTCCCCTTTTTACGACCTCCCGCTGGAGGAGGAAGTCCTTTAAAGGGTTTGGAGGGATCTGAAAGATTTTGTTATTTTGTCTGGGTTTTTCCAATCCTCCTCCCAAGGTCTCTCACAAAATCGTTAATTTTGGTTTCAGCGAGCGGGAATAAATGTTGGACAGTTTCCTTTTTGGGGGTTTCTTGGCTAAATATCAACCATTTCGTTCCCGCCGATGCCAACATGACCGGAACCCCAAAGAAAGGTAATTTGTAACCGTCCCGCCTTCAATTGCTAAAAGTTAAAAAAAAAAAGTAAAGTTGGGGAAGTAAAGGTTGCGGCCAGCTAAGCCCCAAAGGACAGCAAATCCGACAGAACCAGAAAGTCCCTCTTCGAAGATTGTGATTTATCTTCAAACCAAAAACCCAGACAGTAAGTTCAGCGAATATACAGAAGCACTGATAAAATATGTTTCAACAGTATTGAGAAGGACCCCAGGGCAGTAGGCTGCACGGGCCACTCCCCTTCAACTTGAACCGTCATGAAAACTTTTTTAGGATGGGAATTTGGAAAGAGCTCAGCAACAAACCCTTGTCGCCAGAGAGTGGTGATTTTTTGCGAAAAGCTGCAAAATCAAAAAACGAATCTCTGGCTGAAAAAGGGCCCACGGGGTTGATCCGGAAACTTGGAAAAACCGACACAACTCCTAGGTTTACCTGCATTCCGCACTGAGGCTCAACAAAGCCCAAAGGGCGAAACATTTGGGGGTTGTTTTCAAACTTATTGGAAGGGAAGGAAAAAGCACATCATGGGCGGGATTCTGCTTTCTGAGAAAACGGATATAATATTCAAAGACATTTCACCCGGGGGTTGGGGACAATAAAGGGTTCACCCTCTCTGCGTACGGCTGACACAGGGGGGGTGCGGAACGCTCCAAGACAAACAACCCCTTTGATGGTGGATGGGCCCAAAGAGTTTGGGAAAAGGGGGTCGCAGACCACACGGCACAACCGTAGTTAGTTTGGAACGGCCCAAGGGCTTTTAGAGGGCAAAAGTTTTCTTACACCCCCAGTGGTGTGTGCTACGACCCGCAAATATTCGACTTTCTGGAAAGAATTTTTGAGTTTTTGATTGTGAGAAATTTATTTTTTGGGCAAAAATAACTCCCAGATTTTGGGCTTCTTTAAAACGAAGGGGACTTGCTAGACGAATTTAATCACAAGAACACGAAAATTGTGGAAATAATTTGATGGTTTTGGTACGGGGAAGGAAAACCCGTTTTCCTCGCCCACTTTTGGATTCTGTTGACGCAAATTTTGGATGACGCTGTAAAACTGGGGGAAAGAAGCCCACTGCATACAGCGCAAAGTCTAAACAAACAGAGGGGACTCGGTGCCCAGTTTTCCCGTTGGGAAACATGTCTTTTTTTTAATGCTAAAAAAGGGGGGGAAAAAGGATGCCCCCCTGGGAACACCCAACTCCCCCATGGAGTCAAGAGTGGGGGCCCAACACGCACCTGGAATGTCGACCGGCAAAAAGTTTGAATGAAAAAGGGGCGGGTGCCCCCAAAAACCCAAGTCTGTCGGGAGAGAACAGGAAAACCCGATTCTAGGCCACCCTACCCCCTCCCTATTTGGGGGCGGGGCGCCTAGAATCGGTTTTTCCGTTCTTGACAAGTAGATTCAATAACCAAAAAAAAGATTTCACAAACAAACAAAAGTGGGGGTTATTTTTTTTTTAAATACTAATTTACAAACTTTTCAGACTTTAATTTTTTTTTAATCCTGTGTTTTTCCTGGTCTTTTTAAATAACACTTTTTTCACGCAACTTTCCCAAAAAATGCATCTCTGTTTTTCATGTGAAATAAAACTACTCTTTAACTGTTCTCAAAAGTTTTTTAAAACTGATTAAATTTTTTTTGGCATAAAATCCACACATTTTTCCCCGCTTCCCTTCCACTGAAAGCTGTTTCGACAAAGTGTTTCTTTTTTTAACTTGCTTTTTTCGCTGAACATCATTTTAAAAATTGTTCTTTTCCTTCAAACAATCTAAAAAAACTTTTTCAAACACTCATCAGTTTTTTTGCTAGGAACAACAAATTTTTTTCCCACGTCCATATAAACCTTCTATCAGAATGTTTTTCCTTTTAAGTTTTGGACACAAATCACAATATAAATTAAAATTATCATAAACGTTTGTAACGGGTTAGGATAAATATTTTTTTTTCCAAAACCGTTTGCCCACAAATAATGAACAATGAGGGGTTTTTTTATAAAGTTTAACTGCTCTAGTTTTATAACAAAATTTTAAAAATCTAACCATTATTATTTTTATCATACTCTCCGTCAAAACTTGTTCAGAAATAAAACCCTAGGGCTAAATGTGTAAGATTAATCCAAATTTTATTTGTAAGTTTTTTTTCTATTTAAGTCAACTTTGATTTTGTTGCTTTTTGTTAGATTTAAATATCCTCGCCATTTAAAAGAACGACGATGGTAACGTTAAATTTAACGTCAAAGTTTTGCCACTAATATTAATTCCTTTTATAAGGTCGTCACTAACCCCCAAAAAACCCCCGCCCCTCCCCAAATTTTTAAAAGACGAAATTTCAAATATTTTGTGAACGTTCTCCTAATTTTTCTGCTTGGGAAAGAATGAAATTTTGTAAAAAGCTTTCTTTAAAAACCGTTTCTCTTCTGTGGGGATGTCTGTTTTTTCCCAAGGGCGTTTTTTCAATTTCTTTCCGACATTGTCGTCCGCATAAGCTTAATGAAAAGGGGCCAAGTTAAGTTTTTCTGAAATTTTTTTGACGGCTAAAATATGTAAAGGGGTTTATAATTAAAATTTTATGCCCCAATTCTAAATAGGGGTTCAAAGTGCCTTTTGAGGTCAGGTTTCGAACATTTTATTTTCTAGGCCAACATTATTTGCCTTAATTGCCATTTTTCAGTTTGGAAACTTTTTTTTGTCGCCAACCCTTTGCGTTTTTAATACCATCTTTATGTACTCAAAACCATACAAAGCGCCTATCTCCCCGTTTTTCAAAGTCCGCAACGTCTGCAAGTTTTTTTAATTCTAAGGTTTCACCTTCAGCGCTAATGTAACTCCCTTTTCTGGTCCACGCGACATGTTTTAGTACAACTAATTATTTTATTTCCAAAACAAAATTTGCAGGTTATACATTTTTAAACTTTCCCCCCCTTTGTTTTTGATTTTTTTTAAAAAATGACCCGACCCCCCACAAACAAATCTTTTAAACTGTAAATTGGGGGAATTGTTAATTTCAAATCGCATTGAGTTTTTCCCTGAGGGAAAGAGCTCTTAAACATTTGAGGGCCTTCCATCAATAATTTTCCCCATCAGTGCTTACCATCCAAAAAAACATAGAGTAATGAAGTAATGCAAATCAGGGGATTTTCCCCCTCATAAGTATTTTTGTTTGGTTAACCTAAATCTATTTGTAGCGCAAAGCCTAAAATTTTGCTAGCTTTTTAAAAAATAGAAACCCTCCTTTTTCTCGGGCTTGAATGTTAAATTTTTTTTTTGATTTCCCATTGTTAAGTTTGAGAGTAATGTCGAAGTTACTCATTGCTTCTTTTAGTGAGAAAAACCCTTAAACCTCAGGTATTGTTAAGGGCAAATTTTGGCCCCTGTTTTGTAATTTTTTAAACCTTATTTTTCTCCTTGGTTTGCTTATTTAAACCATAGACTTTTAAATATTTCAGGGACCCGACCTTTTTCGGGTTCCGATTCTTTTTTTTAATGCATGTTCTAAAAACAAGGGTGGTGGTTTGTTATTTTACAAAATTTTTAAACGAAATAAAAATGAGTGCATTCAAATTACGATGAAAAAATTTTTGGGTTGGGCCGCACTAAAAATTTTAAAAATATAAAACTGTACTTTGACATTTCGGACCCAACCACCTTTCAAGAAAAGGGTTTAGTACTCCATTAAACGGTATTTTAAACCCCCCCTATTAAAAAAGACTACCGCAAAATGGGGTTCAGTCACCGAGCGTTTTATCAGAACCTTTAAACTTTGTGTTTTTTGAAAACAATTTGGGGGTGGGTGTCGTATGTGATCTTTTAAAACACCTGACCTTTGGGGGAGTCAGTTATAATTTCATTTTTTTACCCCTTCAAACGTTTTTTACTGAACTGCAAGCGCCATTCCCAAATGACAACCTTTTAAAATCCATTCGAAAACAAATAGACATAAAGGGTTTTTGAAAGAATCGAACAATTCAATTTAACATCAAGACAGACTTTAACAAAAGTGGGATCTTAATCTGGTTTAGGCCCCCTTTATTTTTGGGGGCGTGCACAAAAAATTAAGTAGACGGAATCCTCCTTACACATTTTTCTCTTCGGGCCAGGTGTTCCCCTTGGGGTCCATAGACAAGAGCATAAAACAGCATGGCAACTTTTCTTAGACCTTCAAGGGCCAACTAGAGGGAATAAAACGAATAAAACGACTCTATTGTATTACGTTTGGTGTTTGCTAGGTTCAAAAGCACGGGAAAGATCGACAAAAATGACCCTTCTACTGGCTTTGATGCACAAAAACAATCTTAGAAAATTTAAAGGGTTTCCTTTAATTACATTGATTTCCCTTCAAGATAAAAAGGTACCAAGATTTTTAAAATACGCAAGATCAAAAGTAAAATTTTGGCTGTTGGCACGGTTTTAAACATGCATTTTCTGCCTCAGACTCCAGATAGGCACAAAAAAAAAAAAAATTAGAAATCCTTGTGGCGGGCAATGAACGGGGTCGGAAAAAACGAAATAAATTCGAGCCAAAATTAATTGCAAGCAAAACCAAACAAGATAACCCCCCAATAAAAGTCACCCAAATCCCCAAGGCCCAAACCCAAAACCCTTTGGAAACGGGACCTTTTTCGCATACCATGAATATGAAAAGACAGCGCTGTTCTGGATTAAGGGGCTTGGTTTATTGGTCTTTATCTTACAAAAATTAACCCAACATTAAGAGAATAATGTCCATAAGTGCTCGGCCATAAACCCAACTATTTTGCTTGCAGTAGAAAAAAAGCCAGCCAACACCCCTAAATATCCCCGGTAAAGAGTCTATAGTTTCCCGGGCTAATTTTTTTTTAATAAATCCGCAAGATGACAACGTTTTTTTACCCAGATTTACAGGGGGCGTTTGAGCGATGGTGGGAGCACGGGACTTTGACCACCGCCCCCGAAATCCCAACACCATGTACTTATTGCAAATCCAAAGGGCCGTTTTAACGTTTGAAAGTGACTCCTTGCTCCAAACAGTGTTCTTATTCTTTCTGCTAGGTTTGGTCTTCATATAAAATTCTTTGGATGTTTCTCTTTTGCCACTTGAGTTCGAAATTTTTCCCCCGGTTATAGAAAAAAAGTTCTAGCCTGACTTTCTTGTTAAAAGATTTTTTAGTCTTTGGGTTTTTTCTTCTTAATATCAGACCCTAATTTGGCGTCATCAGCCTAACGATTTTTTTTTTTCTCTTTTAATGCTCATTTTTTTCCCCCCGTTTTGCAAATTGTTTTTTAAATTTCCCGCCTCAAATGGTTTTTCTTAAAGTGATAAAGGGCCCTAATTTTGCATGGGTGCGGTGAGTTGTATAGTTTTTAATGCTGTTTTTTTGAAAAACTGGTTTCTGCCTCTATTGATTTTTAATTCCTCCCGATTGATTAATTTCTTTAATTCCATTTTTTGCTTTTGGTTATCGTTGGGAGTTCCGCAGTGGTTTTGAAGTTTAGCAACTGCATCCTTATCTAATTTTGGTTTAGTAATCCCAAAGGGATTTTGATCGCCACACGAGCCTTTGCAAATTTGTACTTTTTTTTTAAAAACGTTGATGGTCGGTTAGATGTAAGGAACAAGTTGCCCTTTGGGCGCTCCTCAAAAACAAAGGGCATCTTTTACTTCAAATCATTGGGCAAAATTTTCGGGAGGTTTTTGGGCCTAAATTTTGGATAATGACTCCTTATTTTCTGTTAATTCACCCGAAAAGAGAGCCCCGAGCGATGTTGTACCAAAGGACCATTTCACCAGCCCTCCCCCAGGTAAAAAATCTCAAATCTTCATCTTCAATGCCTGCCATGTTTTTTTAATAATTAACTTTTTATTTTGTTTTAAAAAAAATGTCACAAGCTTTGCTCGATTCTTACCCCCATAGAAAGAAAGAGCCCTTTGGCGTGAAGGGGGAAAATAAGCGGAATATTACTTTTCCCAAAATAATCCATCTACAATTGATGGAAAAATTCTTACTGAAAAATTTTCCAGACCTAGGACGGGAAGTGATTGGCCAGGCTCGCGCGCCTTATTCAAAATAGAACTCGCTTCAACAACAGCACACAAGGAAAAGTTTCCAGAATCGGCGGGCAATCGTTAAAAAAAATTTCTATAAAAATTGAGGGCAAAAAATTTTTCTTTACCAAGCAGACATTTTTTTAACCTATTTGATTTGGCTCCCCGGGAATGAAAGGGCTGATCTTGCGTTTAAAGGAATCGAAAATGAAGAACCTAAAACTAGAATAGGCGCCGCGGGCCCAAAAAGACGGCAAAAAAAGCAGCGTAAATTTTGCGTAGGGGAAATCGCTTTTCCATCCCCCTAGTTTTTTGAGTTGTTAAAAGCGCATGCACCGACTTTAAAGGGAGATTAAAAACAGTTTTGTATATGAAAAAAAACTTTTAATGAATACAAAGTGTTACAATCTCAAACCCAAAAGCAAAGTACAGCATTTCGACTCTCGTTAGATTTGCTTTTTAGCAACATAATTTAGCAAGGCTGATTGAAACAAAAAATCATAAAAATTTTAGAAAAAATTACAAAGATGTTTCATCTACAACTTTCCCCAGAACAGGGCAACACATTTTAATTTTATTTTTGTGTCGCAGCAAATCGCTTAAAGGTATTTTATTGCTGGTGAAGATGAAGAACCTTCAAAAGAGGAATGAAAAGTTTATTAATCCTAAAAAACGAAAGTACAATTTCGTTGAGGGTAGTTAACCAAAATCTCGCTGGGGTTTAAACCTTATCAGTTTTTTGATAAAATAAAAAACTTTTGGAGGTGGGAGGTGTAGAAACCCAACATTGCCCTTGTGTCTAAAATCTACCCTTAAAAATTTTAGACTCGATATTTTTTTAAAAAACAAAATACGGCTTATGGTTTTGCCAAGGTCGACAGAGGTAACATTGCAGGGAAGGGGGAAACTTAGGAGAATAAACTTTAAAAATTTGATAAAAGAAAAGCGTAAACCGCTTAATGTACATTTGTTTTTAATATATTGCGCACGAAATTTTGAAAAAAAAAATTTAAAAGTATACAATACAAATTATTTTTTTTTTTATAAAAAGCATTTTCTTTTCAAGTTTTTCCAAATGTCCCTACAGCGCCCCCAAAAGAAGAGATGAAGAAACCCCTCATAAAAACCTTTTTAGATTAACAAACTTTTCGCAAATGCAGCAAGTACTAGAGCAAGATTTTTAAAAAATACAGCAAAACCAAACAAAAGGAATTCTGTTCCTTTAATGCTGTTACATTGTTAATACGGGAACATCGACATTGTGCCTTCAGCAGAACAGTTTTGGTCTCTGAAACGGGCATAGGCGCACCCCCCGGCTTTACCTCTAGGCTTTTTTGTCTTTAGCCCCCGGCCCGTGTCATTAGCTTAGGTCTGCTACAAAAAATTAAAAACAAAAACTCCAAAAGCACACACTTGGTTCAAAAATAACAGCTAAACTTAGCTCGTTCAAAATACAAAAAATAAAGCGCTATTTGCCCAAAACATCAGGATAAAAATTTTAATCGTTTACGGGCCGATTTTGATGACTATAAAAGACAAAGTTTGATTTTCAAAAAAAAGGCAGGACAACTTTTTCTAAACACCCGACGCCGACAGTAAAAAAGGAAGCTTAAAAAATTAAACGAAACTTTAAAACTCTGTTCTAAACACTCACAGTAAAAACTCGAAGGGGGTTTATACTTTATTTTTATGGCCAAGCCAAAAAGACCGTTGTTATTGATTCATTAGGCCGTTGTATTTTTTTAATTTAAATAAATATTTTGGCTTAAAAAAGAAAAAAAATGGCTAGAATATAAGGCCCAGATGAATTGTTTGAAGGAATGCTCGAAAAAGAGCGTTTGTCAAGAGCACAAATGATATTGATTTAAAAGTTTTTAACCCAGAAAACGTGGGGGGCAAGCGTTGTACATGCAATTTCTCAGTTCCAAGTAATAAAATAGACCCGCCATTTAAAGTAATGTTAGCTGTTTTAATCGACTATATAACAATAAATAAAGAAAATCTAGAAGTCGGGTCTCAACTAAAAAACAGACATTCTTTTGAAAATGATTTAAAACCCCCGGTTTGGGCAGAGAACTGCTTCACAGTTTGACGCTGCGCGAAGAAGCCAAAATGAGGGGGCTCGGTTGGCAAGGGCAAGTCTTGAGATTGATTAAACGGGCTAAGAAAGCCCCGTTGTAGGCAAGGCTTACTTTTTCCCGCTCCCTCGAAGTTGGTTTAAAGGACATTTTAAACAAAAAGAATTCAGACGACAAATGTTTCATGTGGTGTTTTTCTTGCAAGGCTGCTCAGTCCGCGAACAGCAGGAGATGACAAAACTATGGGAATACACCAAAATTTTAAAACTTCAATGGAATACCCTTTTCCTGTTATGTAGATAAAATTATCATTTGAAGAAAAAAAAAAAACCAATAATGTTAAATTTACACAGGGATGGGAAACAAATTTGGTCCCAATTTAAAAAGTGCCAAGAACAGTCCAACAATAGGCAAACCAGACAAAAATCATGTTGATTACCCTAATGTCTTCGCCAACAGGCTACCGCTTTACACATTGATACGAAAAATGAGAGTTATTGGCCATACTTCAAAAATTGGGATAAACAAAAATTTCTGTAGAAAATGTTTAACAAGAATGCCATCGTTCAACCCGCGAGCAAACAAAAAAACATTGAAAAATTCTGTAGACTGTAATACAGAACAAATTAACCCCCCACCCGGACAAATTAGTTTTAAAAAGGGGAAAGGGTGCAAATTCTCCATAGTTGTTTACGCAGACTTTGAATTACTCTTGTTCCTTATAAGGGGCCGGGCCCCACAAAAACTTCGAAAAACAGTCTTAATGAGTAATCATAATTTGTTCATTGCCTTCATTGTTGTCGGGTGGGAGGGCGTTCACAAAGCCAAAATGTATAGGGGCCAGATGCCAGAATACTTTTGAACGCATGCAAAAGGCGAATGATGTTCAAATAATCTAAACTTATCTGAAATCATGAGGCCTGAAACCAAAACATTGACCGCCTCCACTGTTGGATTTGGGGTTTAGGCCTTCATCAGCCAGAAAATCCCAAAAGAGCCATGTCACATTAGGGGGAAAGTTCAGAGGAGCAGCGCACGTAAAATGCATTTTTCAACAAAGTTTGACCCTAAGCAAAAAGCTCCCCATCTTCTTTCATAACTTGCGGGGTTACGACTCTATCTTATAAGAAAGCAGGGGCCCCGGCCTTTCGGGTTTCATCTTTGCACATCATCGAAAAGTACATGTGCTTTTAATCTAAATAACGTCTTTTCATGACTCTATGCAACACATGTGGTTCATTAGAGCACTGGCTAGTCCTTAAAGCCTGCCAATAACGGAAGAAAATTTTGACCCAACATTGTTAGAAAGGGCGTTTACCCTTATGGTACATGAAATTGGGAAAGGTTTTACGAAGATACACTTCCTCCTAAAGGCGCGTTTTTTTTTCTAGCTTAAGGAAAGGACATCTGTTCTGATTCCAGATGCTCAAATGCGTGGGGAAGTTAGATTTTTAAAACGATGGGGGACTATCAAAATCATACTTGAGGGCTGATACATGTTTTTTGGCGACGTCTTTTAAATTTTAGAAAGACTCATGAAAAAATTAAGCCGGATCCTGCGCATTATATTTCTGCGCCCGGGGTGAGCTGGGATGCTTTCTTAAAGTTTAATGGAGTACAGATTGATTTTTTTGTCGGTTTTTCCAATGATTCAGATGATTTAAAACGGATTGCGGGAGGAATTATATGGGTCCTCATTTCTGTAAAGCAAAAAACAAATATTTGGGAAAAGATTATGACCCGTAAAAGGTCTAACTATTTAGTATTTTTAAAGCAACAATCGTATGGGGGCAATGGCCAATCACTTCCATTACGTAACTTTAAATTACACAGGCGGTGATCCCAATAATATTCAAAAGGGGATTTTAAAGTGTTGGGATTTTAAAGCCTGATCAGGGAGCGTGGTTTCATTCTAGAAGTTGACTTAGAATACCCAGGAATCCATGACCCGCTAAAGATATCCGTTAGCAGCAGAATCTAAAGATGGATCCAAAGAACCACCTAAACTTGTGCCTAAACTTCGCGGCAAAAAAAATTATGTCTGTCATTACAGACTTCTACAATTTTTTTTAAGACATGGTTTTAAGTTGACAGCATTCTCGCATAATTGCTTTTTATCAAAAACAGTTCATGAAAAACCCAAAATCATGAAGAACACTGATTCGAACCAAAAACCAAGATGTTTAAAAAAGACTTTTTTTAAGTTGATGAACAACAGCTGTTTCGGAAAGACTATGGAGAAACCCCCCAAGCGCAAAAATTTCAATTGGTCCCCAAGAGAACGAAGCAATTTTGCGACTTCTAAACCCAAATGGAAATTCAGAAATTCTGATGCTTTTGGAAAGATGAAAAAAAAGAAATCAAATTTCAAACCTGTATTATTTGGGGTTAAATTTTTAAATTAACAAGCTTTTGATGTTAGGTTTCTTTATGACTACTTTAAGCCCCGTATCCGAGTCCAGAGTACTTTCACAGATACAGACAGTTTTGTTATAGATATCCCCACGAAAACATCTTAAAAAACATGGGAAATTTGAAGTAGCAAAAAGGGCTGCGGGATGGTATGACACTCCGATTTCCTAAAATTCGTTTGCATTCAATTACAATAAGAAGGTTTTAGGAAAAGAAGAAGGTGAATTATCGGAAAGGTGACAAGAGTTTGTTGGTTTAAGGTAAAAAAATGTAAGTATTTCGACCAGGAGAAAATTTTTTAAGAAAGCAAAGGGAAAAACTCGAGCGTTTTGCAGTCAAAAACAATCACAGAAACTACAAAGAAGCATTTTTTTGGCAATAAGACTTTTCATCATGACAACGAAAAAATGCGTCTAACTACATGAATCAAACCCAAAAAGGTTGTAAAAAAGAAAGTCATTAGATAAACAAAACAAAAGGTGTTTGTTAAAAACCCAAAATTTCATATGCAAACGGGCATGGAGGACCGCATAAACGGGGGGTTTTTAAAATTTTTTACAACTTTTTTATAATTTTCATACTTCATCCAATTCATTTTAAAACTTTTCTCAGTTTTGCTTAAAGGGGTTCGAATTTTTTTTATTATTTCAAGTATTCTTTTTTCCCCCTTTGGGGGTTTTTTATTTTTAGGGGATTTGGAATTTTTGCATCATTATTTATAATCCCCGAAAATGTTTCCTTAAAAGAAAAAACGCATGAAATGTTTTTCCCTATCTTTTTCAAGGGCTCTGTACGGACAAAAAAAACAACCCCAAATCGTGGAGTCGCCAGCCAATTTGTTCGGACATAAGCTTCAACTCAAAAATTCGGGGCGCCACGGACGGGCCCGGGTTGGGTCCGCCAATTTAAATAAGGGGGGGAGGCTCCCCAAGACGGTCTGTCCGGGGGAGAAGACTAAACAGCTTTGGCCGCCCGATGTCTAGCGAGACGATCGTAGCCCTGGCCAGGCTATCTAGCCAATTTATGGAACCAGCGCCATTGTTAGTCGGAGGCAGGTTAAAGCAGGGAAAGGGGAGGGAGAAGGTATGTGTGGTGGGGGGGAAACTTTCTAACAATTAAATACCAATTGACCACCACAGAGGTAAGGGTGTAGCGTGAAGTCATGATTTGAATATCCAAAGGAATTGAGGGGGATAACTTCGGGTATCGGGAAAAAAAAAGACCAATGGTACCGCCCTTTTTTTGGGCAATCGAAAGGAAAAAAAGGTGTGGGGGAAGGAACGGGAGAACGAGGGGGGGAACGAAAAGAGAGACAAGAGAGGAGGTCTGAGTGAATCTCGGGGAAAAAGCAAGAGATGAGGGGAGGAGAGAAGAACCAAGTTGAAGATTGCATAGATAGTCTGGGGGAAGGACTGAGGAGAATTGGAGAAGGGGAGGCTAAAATGGGAGGAAAAGAAAGAAAAGAAAAGCAAAACCCTTCCATTTGATAAGACAGACTAGAAGAGAAGGGGGAGAGTGCAATGCGTTTAAACAGGGAAAAAAAGAAAAGGGGAACAATCGATGTTGATAGCACTGTTTATCTTCTCTGGGGTTTTGACCTCTACTTGGCCCGCGCCACTTCATCGACAGACCAACGCCCGTGCCAACAGTCTAACCTCCCGGGGCCAGCAGACCAAACCCTGCCGCATTGTGTCTTTCTTGTGAAAGTGCAGTGAAAAGAAAGAAAAAAAAAAAAAAAAAGAAAAGACGTGATTCGTGAATAGTTAAGATCATGGGCCGGTAAAGTAAAATTATTTATACCCCGGGTTAGTTAAGATGTTTAGATAAAAGATTTGTGAAGTTCAGGAAAGAGAGAAATGTTTTATTTCTTTGATTTCCCAAAGCATTATGTTTCGTTTTATGAATTGAGAAAAATTTTTAGACTTTCTAGTGGTTTGATTGACGAATGCATGTATATGAATGAGATCGTAAGCAACTGTAGTGTTTTTTGGGGGCTGGCCTAGTCCTTCCTCCACACATAACCCCGAGGGGACAATTTTTGGCGGCCTGACGGATATTTGGGGCCCCCTTTTTTAAAATTTTTCAAATCTCGAGAGGAAGCTGGTGGGACAAATTTAATCCTAAACAAGGGGGTTTCTTTCTGTATGTTCCAAGATAGTTTAAAACTAGGTTTTGCATTGCTTCCAAGTATTAATACAGGCTTGGGATTTCCGCCCCAGATACTTTTCGCACAGATTACCTATAATTCCCCCTCATAGTTGGTCAGGGGCGGGGGTCTTATAAAAAAATAACTACGTTCCCAAGCTAATATTATCATTCTAGGATTGTGCTAATTTCGTCACTCTGTCGGAACACCAGTTTGGCTTCGTAGTATAAAATTTGTTCAAAGAAAAAAAAAAAAAAAAAGAAGATATAAGGCGGGAAAAAAAGAACACCCCTATTTAAAAACTTGTAGGTTGCTCGTGATTTGGCTTTCGGGAGAAGAGTTGCGGTATTCGTTAAAAACCCAAAAAAAGATGGGAAAAAATGACAGCGGGAAAAAAAACCCCTGTTGCAGTCAAATAGCAAAAAGGGGAAAAGTTAGGGAAACGCAGGGAAAAAGAAAAAATGAAGCAGGAAACAGAAAGAATAAGGGAAGCGCAGGAAAAGAAAAAAGAAGGGAGGAAACAGAAAGAATAAGGAAGCGCGGAAACAGAAAGAATAAAAGGGAAAAAGAAAGGATTTAAAACAGGGGAAAAGCAGGAAACAAAAGATTTAAAGGGGCAATAGGTTTGAAAAAGGAGGGTACAAAGGGGACCACCCAGGGGGGATTTGTTTCCAGGAACCCGTGCCTTTTTCGCTCCCCCCCCCCAAATTGCCAAAAATTTTGGGAAGGGGCCGATTCGATTTGATACTCAGTCGTTTTGAAACGTTTGCAACCAGTCAGGTTGGCCTCCCGAAAAGGGGCATCATTTTGCGGCATTACGCGGAAAAGGGATTACAAATTTTACTGCGTTGCCAGCAAACAACAGTCTGATTTCGGGGCTGTGAAGGAATCATTGTGAAGGGGTTTGCCTACAGGGAGGGGTTTGGAAAAAAATTTCCAGCTAAATTTCAAGCAGGGGACGTACACTCAGTTTGGTGCACGTCTAGACACTATTTTTGGGGGGAAATGGTTAGAGTTGAGTGGTTACGAAAAAGGAGTTCGCTGAATTTAAAAAAAAAAATTTATGAAAAAACGATTTTGTCAGGTTGCGGGCCCCGATTAACCATACATTTGAAAGAGAGACAGCCAAGACGCAGGGGGGTTGGAATTGCAGAGGTGGATGAGGGCAGTTTTGGGCCCGGGCAGGGGGGGGGGGGGAAAAGGGGGGAGAAGGGGGGCGGGGGGGGCGGGAGGGGGGGGTTGGGGCGCCGGAGGAGGGGGGTTGTGGGGTGGGGGGCGGGGGGTGGGTGGGGAAATTTTTCTAACCTTTTTTTAGTCAAAGGGGGAATTATGTTTTTGGCACATTTTATTCAAAAATATGATTTTTAAAAAATTTTTGGTTTTTGGGGGGGTGGTTTTTTTTTTTTTTTTTTTTTTTTTTTTTCTTTGCAGGGCAAATCCGAAATTCCAAGAACAGTGGGAAATTTAGGCAAAATAGAAGATCCCCCCCTTCCAGGGGGGTTTCTGCGTTGGGGTTGGAGAAACCCCCAAGACATTGGAAAAAATTTCCAGGGGAAGGGCCCGGGGGTTGTTGTTGAGGTCAGGGCAGCAGTTCAAAAAAGGGGCAAAAAGGGGGAAAAGCGATAAAACCATTGTTTTAGCAAAAAGTGGCTGAGTGCGCCTATATTTTGGGCCGCAGGCAAACCCTTTGTCTAAATTTTGGGGTTTGGAAGGGGGAGAGAAAAGGGGTAAAAGGGGTGAGACAGTTTTTTTGGGGGGGGTTGACCGTTTTCAAAGGGGAAACAGGGGAATGACCACTCATTGAGGACCAGAGTTTCGGCATGATTGGTGGGGCCATCCCCAGGGGGGTCTCTGGGGAAAAGGAAAACCCCTGGAAACTTTTGGAATTTCAGGGGAGCAAGGGACCAAGGTTTCCCGAGTTGTGACTGTGCAAAGGGGAGCACAAGGAAGGGTGAAGAGAAAAGGGTCTTTTAAAACCCCCCTTAAATTCCCCGCCGGTTTAGAGAGGGCTGTTTATTTGGGCCACCCGCCCTTTTCCAAAGGGTTGGCAAGGGAAGGACAGTGGTTGAAGGGAAGGTTTCGGAGGCAGGGTCGGGGCAAAGAAACAATATGACAAATGAGGAAGCAATTCAGGTGGGAACAATCCTGGTACTGCTTCCCCCGGGTCCCCAACAAGGGCTGCCGACTTTGGAAAGGAAAAATTTCACCCTCACTGAAAAATCGTCGGGATAACCCCAAATTTAAGGGAATGGGAAACAAAAACTTTTTAATGCAATTTTTTCCCGGGTATTTAGGGAACTCGCCAAAGGGGCACAGAAACATTGTTAGGGAAAAGAGACCCCGCAAAGAAGGGAATTTTTGGGAAGGTTTAGAAGATTCTTCGGGAAAGTTTCCTGTAAAGGGGTACAAAGGGTTCCGGTTTTGTTTTCGGAGGGAAAAACACCGGGAAAAGGGGGTGGAAAGAGAGAATTTGGGAAACCAAAACCAAAACGAGTTTTCGGAGTCGCTAGGTTTATTGGGGCCCCAAGGGGGGTTTGTTCCAAAATTTTTCCCGAAAGAGTTCTCAGGGGTTTTGGTAAGAGGGAAACCAATGGTGAGTTCCAGTGCGAGCAACACTGCAAAAAGGGTTTGGGAAAAATAGGTTCCCGCCCACGAAGCAAACCTGATTTTCTAAACCAAAATTTTTGGCTACAGTCTTTAGGTGGTGGGGAAGGGGCAGTATTTTTCAGGGCATGAAAAGCGATTCCCTGTGAGTACACGAAGTTTTCAAATGTAAAAGGGTTCGCAACCGGTGGGGAAAGGGTTTTTTTACGGCTGTGGGCCGGAGAAAACCCAAATATTGTATGGGAAAGAGTTCGTGAAGAGAAAAAGTAATTTGGGGGCGCAGTTAAAAAGAGAGTTTGGGGGGGAATCAAAACCGCCCAATCCGAGGCAGTAAAACCCCAGGCCTTGGAGCGCAACCCTTAGTTTCAAGGCCCAAATCAAGGGAAGTCGTCATATCCGGGTGCTTGTTGATAATATTGTTGATTTCAGTTATGTATTGGATATGGGTTTATTCCCCTGGCTTGGGTTTTTAAATTTTTTTTGGGGAATTTTGTTCAGTAAATTAGTTTTGTTTGAGCATACAGCGCTTGTGTGGGATGCATTATTTGCAAAAAGTGGGATGGAGATTCCTCATGAAATGTCATATCGTGATCAATTTTATTGTGCTTTTCATAAGAATTGTGAAAAGGAAGGGGGCAAATCCCGTAGGGGGATTGCATAGGTGCGCACAGAAGGCTTATAAAAAAGAATTGTAACCAAGAGCGACGCAAGAAACTCATTGGGGTGGTATTCACTAATGAATTTTTTTTTTAATTTTAAACCGTTTTTTGTAAAGATTTTTTTTAATTTGCTGGTACTGTGTGTCAGCAAATCGGTTGTTGTTTTTTTTTTTACCGGGTTTTGAGGGCGATGCGGTGATAGTTTTGCAAGGGGAAATTTTCACGGGCAAAAATGAAACCAAAACCACTCTGGAGTCGCCCGCCAATTTTTTCGGGCATAAGCTTTAACTCAATATTCGGGGGGCCACGTAGACGGGCCCGGGTTCGGACCCGCCAATTAAGCTTGGGGAGGGTCCCAGGACGGGCTGCCGCTAGCAACTAAGCAGCTTTTACCGACGCCCGATGTCAGCGGCCCAGTGACGCCTGGCTCAGGTCATCTACCAATTTATGGAAACCCGCGCCATTTTTAGTCGGACCGCGGGGAAGCAGGGAAAGGGGGAGGGAGAAAAGGGATTGGGTGGGGGTGAAAACTAGCTAACAATTAAAGACCAATGACCCCCAGAGAGTAAGGCGTGTGGCGTTCTTTTCATGATTTGATACCAAGGAATTTGAGGGGGAAACTTCGGTACAGGGGTAAAAATACTACCAATGGTACTCGCCCTTTTTGGACAGATCGGAACGAATAAAAAGGATTGAGAGTGAGGAACGGGGGAAAGAGGGAGAAAGAACAAGAGACAGAAGAAGAGGTCGAGTGTAACTTGAGGGGAAAAAGCAAGAGTGAGGGGGGGGGGGAAAAAAGAACCAAAATGAAGATTTGCTGATGTCTGCAGAGAAGGGTGAGGAGAGATGTGGAGAGAGAGGATGCTAACTAAGGGGGGAAAAAAAGAAAAGAAAAAAGAAAAAAAAGCAACCATTTTCCCTTTGATAAGAGCAAAAAGAAGAGAGAGAGAGAGAGTGCAATCGTTAATGCAGGAAGAAAGAAAGGGAAAATGATGTTGATATTTACTGTTTTTCTTCACTGGGGGGCGACCTCTACTTGGCCCGCCCACTTTCTCGACAAACCAACGCCAGTGCCACAGCTAACCTGACCCGGCCCAGCAGCCAAACCATGCCAGCTTGTGCTGCTTGGAAAGTGACAGTAAAAAAAAGAAAAAAAAAAAGAAAAGAAAAGACAGGTTCGTGAATATTAAGACACCTGGCCAGGTAAAGAGAAATATTTTTACCCGGGTTGTTAATGATGTTTAAAAATGATTTTGTGAGTTCGAAAGAGAGAATGTTTTATTTCATTTTATTCCATATCATTTTGTTTCGTTCTATGACATGTTTTTTGTAAAGTTTTAGACTTTACTGTGGTTTGATGTGACAATGCTGATTTAATGAGATCGTAAGCAGCTGTGGTGTGTTTGGGCTGTGCCTATCCTTCCTCCTCGCTAAAAACCCCCTTGACAGTCTCTTCCTTTACCCTTCTTTTTCGTTCTGGGCCTTTTCCTCTGGGCCCTTTCCCTTTTTAAACCAAAATATGTTTTTTAAATTAATTAAGCGGAACTGGGGCTGCGGAAATCTGCAGTTCTTCTTTCCCCAAAGATCTTTTTGGGGGCTGGGTTTTTTTGTTGTGTCGTTTTTCTAAAAAATAACCGGGCGGATTCACTTTACAATTTTTTTTTTTTCAAAAGGGGGCAAAAAAACCCAAACTGGGTCTGTTGCCCCGAGCGAGTTCCCCTTCTGCTTCTCCCCCTAAAAAAGGTCCTACTTTTAAACCAAACGGTAATATTTTGCTGGGTGTACGGAGTTTCACAACATCTATTGTTTGTTTTTTGATTGCTTGTACGGGGGTTAAACCCCTTTAAAAATTTTTATTATTCATTGGGGCGCAAAACGAGGGCATCTTCTAACCCATTCTGTGTTGCGAGAATTTTTAATCGCTCTCGTGATACTGGAGGAGAAAAAGTCTTTCGGCTAACTGTTTGTTTAAAATTTTCAACTAAGCCTGTGACTGGAAATCCTGGAATGCCTCTTTTTAAAAAGGGAACTCTATGTTTTCCAAAAAAAATTTATTCACTTGGCCTTTTAAATTTTTTCCTCATCGACTTGAATCAGCAGATAGTTTTAAAGGGGCCCGTTGGATATCATTGTAGGCAACCAACAGCAGAACCTCTTTTTTGTTAATGTTCCGCATTTTGTATCTTTTAATTGGGCAAAAGACTGTGAGCGCGTACTTAACCTTTTTGCTAACGATCAGAGGGGAAAAAATAGAAAAACCTTTTGATGGGTGCGTTTGGAGTTTTTTTGCAAAGTGTGGGGTTGTATTGTCAGGCCTGGTAAATAAATTGCCAAATCGCTTGTTTTGATAAACCCTTTTTTTGTTTTGTTCACTGACTACCAGCTCTTGGGCTTAGCTTTTTAATTTCTGTTATTTCCCTTCCAATACCTTTTGGCGAATATAGATTTTGTTCATTTTTTTAAATCCCCCAATATTATGCCAACAAAAACACAACGGTCATACCAAGACAATAAACCCCCTTTCTTTCACTTTTGTTTTCGATGGTTTATAAAAACACGAATTTTTGGGGGGGAAGTCTCGATTGGTTTGCCTGTTACTAGATAAATTGTTTTATTGCTTGATCAAACTTTAAATGTGTAAGCGCAGGCCCGTTTTTTCAGTGTGTTTTTTAAAAAAATCTAACTGCTCAATTCCTTGTTTTTTAGTGATCCTGTGCTGCAGCTAGTTGCTTTTAAGCTTTGTTTTTGTTTTTTCTCTCGCCTTCATCCCGTTTTTAAATGGTATTACACCGCTTAAAGCGAGCGCATTCACCACAGCGCCGCCTACTCATTAGATGAAGCCTTTTTTTTAAATGTATTTTTTATTTCTATTTATATGTCTGGAATTATTCCTTTCTTGCTAGAAAATCTTTCGTGGCAAACGAAGCTCAATGTAAATTAGCTTTTTTGGAAACCCCAAAGTTAGTTTGCCCAAAATCTGCGGTTTAATTTTAACAAGCTTTTACCAAGCATTGAGTTTCCACCTTTGACCTCCAATAACAGAGAAAGGTATAAAGGTTGGTAAAAGTTTTTTCGGTGCTTTTTAGAAAATAAAAATAATTTTTTAATAAAAAACATGAACATGATGATCTACACAGCTACAAGGCAGCCTAAACCCTTCCCGAATTATTGACCAAGTTTTTAGGCCAAACTGTTAGCCCAAAAAGGGGAGGGTTTTACTTTGGGCGTTGGAAAAACAAAACAGTTTTCCTCGGAACTGAATTTAGCATAGAAAAAGATTCAAAAGATGTCGCCCAAGACATTTTTAAAGTATCATAAAGGGATGAAGCGCAGCTGGGGTCTAGAAGGTGAAAAGTGTGGGGCAACGGTTCTTAGTTTGTACACTAAACTAGTCAGTAGATTGCTCCCATTGATTCTGAACAAATCTTACGTATGATTTAACGCAAGATCCAGTTTTAACAAAGTCATTAGAGTCTCTAGGATGTGATTTATACTATAGATTTGGAACATTGTTATCGCCATTAATCATGGGATTAATAACTTTAATCATATAGATTTTATTTCCCTTCAAATGACCGAGCCAGAAAATCAGCAGAATCAGAAAACACTGAATCAGGTGGAGAAAGTAACCAAGCCAGAAAATCAGCAGAAAACACTGAATCTGGTGGAGACCAGTGAAAAGCATCCTCATCCTGGGCGTGTTAAGCAGGAAGAAAATTAGCAGAGTGGAACAGACAAAAAAAAATTAATGTTACAGAATATAACTCATAATGAAAACATAACACCGCCAACGCCAGAACAAGTTGATTCAATGCCAGCTATAAAAACTCCATGTAATCAAGGCCTACAGCACCAAAGTCTTCATGGTATATTGAACTTAAAACTGTTGCCATTTTTGGCGCCCTTGCTGCTGTGGGGGGCTAGTTATTACGGTTATAAAATATATACACAATGGCAGCAAAACAAAAGCAATCAAAAAAATCTGAACCGCTAAATACAGAAGACAACAGCACGCCAGAACCGTCAACAACAAAAGATCATTTTGATCCATTTCAGATGGAATAATATTTTAAGAACTTAATTTTAAATTTTTTTAATAAAAATAGATCATGGCGTATTATAAAATGATGAAGTCAATAAATAAAGACATGGAGTCTATAAAAGACATTTCCATAGACCAGAATTGTAATCAATGCGGTTGCTTAGGATGTAAGAACTTCATTAAGATCTATGCAGAGAACGCTGAGCAAGACATCCTCAACGATGACACGTTTTTTGAGGCGTGTGTGTACTATATTAGACATCTACTATTTAAGATAAAAACATAGATTGTGTATTTTTTGATAATTATAAGATACCTTGAATAAGAACTTGGTTTTTACTTAAAGGATGACTTAGTTATGATCTTGAGGTGACTTAATCAAGAACTTAGAAGTTACTTGATCAAGAACTTATTAAGAACTTGAAGTAACTTAATTAAAAACTTAATTAAGAACTTGGGGTGACTTAATTAAAAACTTAATTAAGAACTTGGGCGACTTGGGGGTAGGAGTGTGTGTGGTGTACACAGGGGGACTTGCGTGCGTGGGGTGGGGGTGGGGTGGGGGACGTGCGTGCGTAGGGTAGGACAAAACACACACACACACAAACAAACAACAAACACAAACAAACAACAAACAAACACACATAGACAGGACAGTGCTTGTGAGAAAAGTGAAGGGGGCTTTTTGTTGTTCACACTTGAACGTCGTAAATTCAAGACAGCCACCGAAAGCGCCTATCAAAATCCTGAATCAATAATCACAGGATCTGTTTCAGTTCTATCGCGGCCGCCCAAAGGCAGCCGAAAGGAGGGGTGCGGGGGCTTTAAAGGGCGGGTTTTTTCCCAGTAGAAATGTTTGCCAGGGGGGGTTACGCGAAACCCATTACTTTTTTAAAAACCACGTCATACAAATCGTCATAGTCCAACCACTAATGATCACTTGGCCTATTTTTGCTGTGCTCCCTTTCTCAACCGGGCTTGCAACGGGGTTTTGGGGGAAAATTTACAGCAATTACGGGCTGAAAGCCGAGCTTTTATGGCGGTTTAAATCACCAGTATAGACATCCGTCGTTGTATTTTTTGGAGCATTTAAAATGAAGATAGGGGCGCCCCACACTACTCCCTCCCCAAAGACTGGAAATTGGTACTAAGGCCTGCCTATCTAATTTGTTTGTCAAAAACCTCCGAAAATCGTAAATTCATTTTGCATGGGGGGCCCCTTAAGGGCGATGAACGGGTTAGTTTTAAAAAAGAAAAGAAAAGTATAAAACATTTTAATACAGATCAACTTGCCACATAAACAATGAATCGTTTAAAACAATCAATAAAAGCCGGATACAAACGAAACATTTTAAATTTGGGGAAAACGGGAAAAAAAGGTTTCAAATAAAAGTTTTTTAGCAAAACGAATCAGCCGGGCCCTATTTACCCGCCTTAAAAAATAACGCCATTTTTTTAAAAAAGGGCTTTAGCTGCCCAAAAAGCCAGCCCCCAAACAATCAACCTGAGGGGATTTTTTTGGGTTTGGGCCGATTTTCCAAAAAGGGCACGCCATTTTTTTTGATGGGAACCACTCATCGTACCAAACACGTATTAAAACTAAATTCTTTGTAAAACCAATATTGCCTTCAACTTTTTCTTTTCCTTTGGGAACCAAAAAAATTTTAAGATACCAATTCTTTCTTGGGTAAACCGGTTATTAAAAATAACACCCCCACAGCACAGAAAAAACCGCCTCTCGTCCAGCAGTCAGGGGAAGATGTGTGGGTGTTTTTTTGTTGTTTTTGGTCGTACCCGGCTAAAAAAACTCCGGGGATCATCCGAACAGCCAAGCATTTAAACACTATGGCAAAATCTTAAAGGTGGGGATGAGAACTTTAACTTGTGTGACCGTTTTTTGTTTCCCCCCCGGCCACATGGCCCACACTCCACTTCGGGGGTTTTTGGGAAAACGGAAATGTTATCCCAGGAGTTTGGGTCACGACTGAAGAAAAATTCCCCACATAACTAGGGCAGAGCATAAAACATTTTTGATTACCCTTGGGGGGTTTCGGGCCCTATTAAATTGGGTCGGACAAAACCCCTTTAAACCCAAGGCTAAAATGTGGGGGTTTTTAAAACCTAGTCAGTGAGCGCCCGCAAAAATTGGCCGGGCTGTAACAGCGCCCCCACGCGGCGGGTTTTGGGGCGGGGCAAACCCAGTTTCCCTAGAAGGGCTGATGTAATATTTTTTGTAAGGGGACGGCCCGGGGCGGGAAGGCGTGGGGTGAAGAGGGGGGGAGAAGAGTGGTAGAGGGTTTCGGCAAATTGTTTTTTTGGGCCCCCCCAGTTTGTCAGGGGGGGTCCCCTCAGCCTGCTGATTTGGGAACGCAGACACTATTTATTATAATGCCTGTACAGCAGAAAAAAAAACACTTTGTAAAAAATTTGGCTTTCGGGAGAAAGACTTTGCAGAAAACTAATAAATAGGGTGTGGGGTTTTTGGGTGTGTTTGTGGGGGTGGGGTGGTGTGTGGTTTTGTGGTGTGTGGGTGTGTGGGGTGTCTTCTGCCCCCTCCCTTTTCTGTCTGTCTGCTCTCTCCCCTCCTGTCTCTCTCTTCTCTGCCTGTCTTTCTGCCCGCTGTCTCTCTCTCGGGTTCCCGCCGCGGGCTTTGTTGGGGGTGTGGGTTTTTGGGGGGTTGTTGGGGTGGGGGTGTTTTGTGTGGGGGTGGGGGGTGGTGGTGTGTGCGTGTACGAAAGAAAGTCATGGCTCCAAGACTGGTTTCTCCCCGTGTCTAAATAGAAATATTATTTAAACCCCCCAAGCAATCCTTCCCACACGGAGGGCGCTTTGGGCCCTCTCTCTGCTAACACCCCCCCCTGTAATTAACAACCCGAAGTAATCGAACCAGAGGGCCCCCGGGTTTTAAAAGGCGCGTTCACCCCAAAAACTGTTTTTTTCCCCTAACGTTACAAAAATTGGGTCGGGGTTCACCCCCCGGCGACTTTCCCCCAAACGTTTTCATGAAAACTTTAGAAAATTGAAAATTGAAAACGGATAACCCTGCACAGTATGTTTGTTTGTAGATAATCGTTATTTTTTTGGTTTTTGAAGTCTTACTTGCAGAGAACAGGAAAAAAACCGTTTTTTATTTCGCCCTACCCCCGGGGAACCCCAGGGGGGGGCTAGGGGGGCCCTAGAATCGGGTTTTTTCCCTTTTCTCTGCGGGTCCATGAGACTCCGGTTTCCCCCACGTGGTGTCGAAACCCTTTTCGAGTCAAAAAAAGATAGCGCCCCCGTGCGCTTTTTTAACAAAGGCTTTGGGCGGATGGGGGGTTTTTCAAGGGGGATTAAAGGGGCAACCGCCCGAGTGGTACCCCGGAAACCGCCCTTTTTCACTGGGCCAAAAGACCATGGGTTTTTCCAGTTTCCCCACAACGGGAGTTGCCATCTTTTTCCACAGCTTACGGGCAGCGGGGTCAGAGCGTTTGGGGCGATATTTTGGAAAGGGGGTTGGGGTTGGGGCCTTCCAGGTTTTTTGGAAGGGGAATGTTTGGGGGCTTTCCGCCGGGGGGGGCAAAAGGACCCCTGGGGGCCAGATATGGTTATAGACTTGGAGAAGAGTCGGGGAGAAAAACATTTTTCCCGGGAAAAATTTTTCACAACCTGAAATGAATTTCATCCAGACCGGGGGAAAGAATAAAGGGGAAAGGTTTTTGAAAAGGCTGTTTAAATTAAAAACGATTAAAAAAGGGGAAGATTATAGGTTTCCCAGATTTGTCTGATGTAATTGTATGGGGATTTCTCTTTTAACCCCTTTTTGGTTTTCTTAAAAAGCCCTGCAGATTTAATTTGAAGAAAAAGGATTTTTTTGGGATGGTGGAGGCCAAAAATTTGGAAACAGTTTGGTTTGTCAGTAAACAGAAAATCCAAGTTTCAAGGATGAATGGGGGGGTTGGTGTTTTTCCCTTTGTTTTTTTCAAAATGAGGGTAAAAAATTTTTTTCTTGGAATTTTTTAGGAGGTCGGGCCTTTGGGCAAAAGGGTTCCCCGGGACCGACGTTTACAGGTTTTTTGAAAGGTGTCTCGTTTTTCGCACGGAGTTTCTGATGGCTCTACGGGGGGACCTAAAAGGCCCGGTTGGTAAAACCCAACCGAGTCCTGTTTGCAAACTTTAAAATTTTGGGTTGGCAGTCTAAATTTGAACCGGGGGTTTTTTTTTCCCAATTTAATTAAAATCAAAGGGAAAACTGGAAAAAAAAGCTTTAGCAAATTTGATCACAGGGGTTGTCAGGGGAATTTTCTGCGGGTCGGGACTCTGAAAAAAAATCATTTGTCCGGGAAATTCTTTGAATAGGGGGTTTGGGAAAATAACCCCAATTTTGGGTTTCCCTTAAAATTTGGGAATGTTAAAGAGACAGGGGGGGGTTCTTTTAAAATATGGGCTTAAAGAACGGGGAAAATGGTCACTTCCGTGCAGATCGTCATAGACAGACCACTCATAGTCCGGGGACCAGCGGGGGGCCCACAAACCGAAAAAATCTAAGCCGAAATTGAACCTGTGGAAAATGGAAAAAGGGGGGGGGGGGGGGCGTCCGTCTTCAGACAACACAAATCCAAATCGGGAAAGGGGCACCTCAATTACCCAAAAACCCTGGATGAGGGAAACGGGCACTACCCCAAAGAGGATTGTGACCATTAAAGTCCCCCCAACAGCAAAAAAGGTCGGGGAAGTTCTCCTATCAGACGGGACAAGGTCCTGACGAAAAACCGGGACAAAGGGAGGTAGAAAAGAGAACAAAAATTGGGGGGGGTTTTTCACAGCCCTTTGGGAGAGGGGACTCTCGGGCTACAGCCTGAAGGAGGTAGACAAATTTTACGGGACTTACAAAAAAAGTTTTGTGAAAGGGGGGGAAGGGGCAACACCGCCCGAAAAGCCCCCCAAGGGGGAAAGGTTGTGCGGGTTTTTGGGAAAGAATATTAAAGCCAAAAGAGTAAAGGTCTTCGGCTTTGAATTTGATTTTTTCTTAAAAGAGCCACGACGGAAGTTTTAGAGTTTTGACACAGAAGCTGCAGCTCCCAAATTTGGGGAATTTTTAATCCAGGGATTTTCCCAAGGGAAAATTTGAAACTACCATGGTGCAGGGGCAAAAAGGGAAAGAAATCGGGGTCATCCCCTCTTCAACCCCCCGCTTCAAAGGGGAGCAAATTTATTAGTTATTTTTTCCCGGGAAACTGTGGGGGGATTTTTGCCCTGCTGGAAAGATTTTCCCGCAGGTAAAAAGGGCCCTGGGGGTTGGAATGGGGGGGGTCGGGTTTTGGGAAAAGGTGGGGGTTGTTTCCCTCATCTCCACCATCCCCCACACGGTTTGAACTCCCGTTCCCTGCACCCCCCACTGGACAGAGGATTCGGGGTGCGGGGGGGGGGTTTTTTAATCTCCCACCCGCAGATTTTTGAAAGACTGCTGGGCATCTGGGGGTGGCAGTTTTTTTGCCCCAAACCGGGGCTTTCACGGGGGTTGGGGGGGGGACCTGTTTCCCAAAACCCGAGCTGACAGTTTTTCCCTTTGCATGTCTTTGAAAAGATAAATTCATCAGCCCTGGCAGCAGACTGACCGGGGGAAATTTTTTTTAAACGGCCGAAGCATATAAGATGCTGGGGCCCCTGTTTCCCCACAACCTTTTTTGGGGGGCCTAAAAAAAAGGGATCTTCTTTTCTTTTTTTAAACTCTTTGTATTGGGGGATTCTTGAATCCAAAGGGGAACATTTTTCCTTGAAGAGGGGGGTGGCGCCCCCCCGCAGTTAGCACAATGTCCCGGGGGAATCTTTGCAGGGGCCCCATCAGGGGTTGCCGTCAGCAAACACCGCACACCCCCGGGCCCAAAAAAGGGGTCTCTGACAGGAAAAACCCCTCGGGGCATCTGAAACACCTTAAGGGGGACGCACTACACAAACAGGAACTTTTTATAAACCGCTTTATGCCCGGGGGCGGGCACAGGGTTGCAGAACTCAGAAAGAGGGTGTTGGTGTCCATTTCTCTCTAAACCCTTTTTTTTTTACCGCCCCCCTGCGCACCCCCCCGCACACCTTTGGGGCGCCCGTTCCCTCTTGGGGTTTTTTTGCCTCTGAGACCCCTGATAGAAACTCCCGCAGCGAATCACAAACCCTTTTGGGGCGAATTTTAAAATTTTTATGAAGATTTACCCGATCTCCCTTTCCCCTATCTTTTTGTTCTCCAAAAGCTTTTAGATTGGGGTTTTTTGATCGACATTGGAAAAGAAATGGCCATTCCTTTAACCTTTTTACTGACGAGGGGCACCCCAGACCTTGAAAGCCCCTTTTGGATGGCAAAAGGGTCAAGATGAAAGGGGGCTTTCCCCGCCCGTCCCTTCCCCTCACGAGCCAGGAAGCCCCCGAAAAACCGCTTCTGTCGTACCTCCCCCAACAGAACGCTGCTGTTTGAAAGTCCCCCCGAAAAAAGGGGGTGGGGCCTTCCCCTTCCCCCTTTTTTGGGGGGTATTTTTTTTAAAAAGCCAGTGTATTTTATTATAATTTTATCCCCCCTTTCCCACCCAAACCCGGGGTTTCCCCCTAAGGGGGGGGGGGGGAGGGCCCGAATCCCCTGTCTTGAACCCCCTTTCCCGGTTCAGGGGAGAAAATTTCAACAGACAAAAACCTACCCAACCCCCCCCCCCCTGAAACACCCAACTCCCCCGGGAAAAGAGAGCTACACTACAGGGGTTATCTTTGGGCCCGCCGGAAAAAAAAACCCGTTTTGGGCCCCCCCAAGAAGGGGAGGCCCCATTAGTACAACCCGGGGCCCAAAATGTACTCCCTGTCCCAGGAAAGGTCCGAGCCAAAGGATGGGGGGGGGAGAGCCTGGCCCTCTCAATACCAGGATCTCATTTCCCCCCCGACACCGGTCGCACCGCACGGCCCCAAAGCGGGGGATCTTTAAAGGGGGAACCCAAAGAGAAAAGGACTTTGGAAAAAAAAAAACTTGAAGGGGGGACGAAAATAGAAAAAGGGGCCCAAAAAAGGGAGGGAGAAAAAAAAGAAAAGAGAAAGGGGGTTACTCTTGCAGGATCCTTTTAAACCCCTTTTCCTACTGAAAATGGGAACCCCCACCCGGGGGACAACCCCTTTCCACTTATGCTTAAAGGGCCCAAAAGCAACCCTTGGGTTTTCCCGGGCCCCAGAAGGGGGGTTTTAAAAAAAAACCCCCCTTTCCAAGTATTGATTCCCCCCCCCAGCAAAGCCCAAGGGGTCCCCGGGGCCCCCCCAAGCCCTCCGACCCCCGGCAAGGGCGCCCCCCAACCCCCGGGGGGAGGTAGAAACACTTTGAAGTTAAACACCCTTTTAAAAACTGCAAAGTAAACACAAAGTACAATCAAGAAAAAAAACTACCACCACCACACCCTGGAAAAACAGAAAAATGTACAGGTAAAGGGAAAACATTAATTTAAATTTTAAAAACTACTAAATTTTTCAATGAAAACCCCAATTTCAATCAGGAAAAAAGCTACCCCCCACCAAAAACCCCGAAGTAACATGGGAAAATAAGCTGGAGAAAAACCCCATTTTGGGGAAAGTATCATTTCCCGGGAAAAAAAAAAAAAAAAACCCCTGATTGTGGGAAAAAGAAACAAACTTACCAACAGCAGCATTAAAATACAACAGGGGAGTAGGGGGGAGATGGATAAACCCGGGTAATGGGCGACAAGGGAAAAATTTATTCAAGCTAGAATGGGGACAGGAAAGTATCTGAATTTCTTAAAAACCAAATTTTTTTGCCTCTGGGGCCGGAGTCAGCCACAGATGGGTGAAGAGGGGGGTTTTGGGGGTGTATTTTAAAACCCCCGGGAATCTTCCCGCACTGTGGGCTCTGATATCCGTCATCAATGAAACCAATGCATACAGGAAACTTTTCCAAAAATGATCAAAAGGGAAAGGGAAAATTTTGGCACTGACCTGAGGTGGGTTTTGGTTCTTCGCGACACGAATTTTAATTTTCCCTCTGAACATCACCCCGAAGATCAGAGGGAAAGCCAGGGGTCACACGTCGTAACACAGTTAAACTTTTGGGGGGGAAAAAAATTTACACCTTCTTTGGGGCCGATTGTTTTGTTTTTTTTTTACACACAAAACACAGCTACAACACATTCACAAAATAAATTTCCCTCCCCTTTTCTCTCTTGTTTTTTTGTCTTGCTTTTTTTGTTGATCTGTAAGTTTTTTCCTTTTTGTTTCCCACCCCATTTTCACAGTACTTGGGTCAAAACAACAGTTTTGCTTTTCAAAATCATTCTAAAAATTAGATTAAATTTTGGCTGGTTAATTGGGGGGTAAAGAATGATACATGGGTTTAAAAAATGTTGCATGACAAGGACAGAAATTGGGAAGACGGGGGGTTTTGGCCCAACATCTTTCATCCTTGCGTTAAATTTAAAATATTTTAAAAATCAAACCCAAACAATCTCTCTCTCTCTCTCTCTCTCTCTCCCCCCCCTTTTCTCTCTCCTCTTATATATATATATATAATATTATATATATAATATATTATATATATAATTATATCTCAAGCATGCCCCACTTGCAAGCAAGCACACCTTGAAATTGGAATTTTTCCTTTCCTTTTTAAACCCTTTTTCTTCTGTTAATGGGGCTGTACTAACATTGGCCTCCCACCCAAAGTTCCCCCCTTGCTGTTGATAGGCCCAAAAGGGGTTCTAGTCAAAATCGGGTTTTCACTGGGCTGATTTTGTCCCCTTTACTTAAAATTCAACTTTAAAAAAAAACTGCTTAGCGGTCAAACAATCCTAAAAAAAAAAAACTATTAATAAGTAAAAAGACATTTTTTTTGGGAAACACAAAGCATGCCAAATTGGGGGCAGTCCCTTTAATTTTATTTTTAGTCCCTAGTTCTATGGAACAAAAGAAATCGACAGATGACAAGATGAAGGCACTGTTGCTAAAAAAAGTCAAAATAAATGAAAGGGGAAAAAATAAAAAAAGGATTTTTATTGACCCGCCCAATGACGGGAAGGGACAACTTCCACGGGGGGATTATTTTCAGTTCCAACGGGGGGGGAATGTTCAGTGATCACTTGGTGCCAAACAAGGCGGGATCTGATTCAACACAAAAACCCCTGTCACACTTTTGGGTTTGGTTTCCGACTTTTTTAAAAAATGCTGAACGTAAAAAAAAATAATAATAAAAATAAAAATTCAAATGGGTGAGAAATCGCCGCGAGCCTTTTCCGATCTTTTGGTCCCGCCCCTAAAACTGCTTAAATAAAAAGCTTTTCCTAAACGATTTTTGAAACAATTTATCCTGATTTTATTACTTTGACTTTTGTTACCCCAGTAATTTTTTATGTGGTCTAGGGGGGGTGGCAAGACTGGGAGGAGTAAAATTTTTTTTCCCTTTAAGGGCCGCTAGATGATTCTTGAAACTGTTTAGAGTTTCCCGCATTCCCCAATCTTGGGACAGGGGAGTTCCACCCTGGTTTAGCTACCCAATTTTTTTAAAAAGTTTTTTTCGATGTTGAGGTTTTCTGGGGGGGGTTTTTTTATTAGGGTTTTAAAATTTTGGGCCTTTTGTTCTTTCCTTTGGGGGTTTTTTGTATGAAGGTGGAGGCACTTAAAAAGTCGTCCAAAAACCCCTGTTATTTTTTAAAACACCTCATTAATTTTCCTCTGATTCTCCTTTTCTCATACGGGGTAATTTTTACAGCCTTCAGTCTGTCCCCCATACCAAAATGACCCAAACCAGGGACATACTTTGGGGGGGGGCCGGGGGGCATTCCTTCAATTAACTTTTTTTCTTTTTTTCCCGATGGGGCTCAACCACATTTTTCATATTCCGATGTGGTTTTAAAATAGAACAGTGAAAAGAAGTCCCCATTGGGCTCCCGGGTTTTCCCGGAAAAAAAGTAGGATCTCGGATTCAATTTCCCCGGATTCTGTTTGGGCTTATTTACTTTTCATTTCGACATGTTTTTGAAAACTGCAGACCTGGGGTCGGGGTACCAATTTTTACTGAAAACAGGGGGCCCAGGACCCTTTACTGATGCTATAGAGGGTCCCAAGGGGGAAAAGAGATCCCCCTGACCAAAATTAACCCAATGCAAAATGTTATAAAATTTTTTTGGGTTTTTTTTTTTTTTCAGCTTAATTGAACTTTACGAGTTGGGTTTTTTTTTGAAAAATTTTTTATTAAAAAGAAATTTTTTTATTGTTTTAATTTTTTTAAAATTAATTTTTAATTTAAAATGTTTTTTTTTTTTTAATTTTTCCCCCAAACATTATTTAAAATTGAACTTTCCTTTTTGTTTGGGGTTTTTTTTTTTTTTATTTAATTTAATTATCCGGGGGAAAAATTTTTTTAAAAAAAATTTTTTAAGGTGGGTTGCTGAGTAAAGTTCAAGGTGACGTGGGGGCCCCAAAGGCGAGGGCCCTTTAAAAATGTTTCCAATTTCCCGGTTTTAGGACCCCCCACGGGGCCTTTCCAAAATTTTCGGATGCAAACCCCGGGAACCTTTTTTTTCTGCTTGATCCTTCGCCCGGGCCTTTTGGGTTTCCCGGTAGTTCCCAATTTTGTACAAAGTTTTGGTTTAAATTGTCGGCCCGCCAAGTCGGGAAAAAGGTCAAAACCCTGCTGAGTAATTTAGGACCCCCCCCCCACAAGGGAACCCTTTTCCCGTTTTGCGAACTTTTCGGGTGACGGGGGGTACCTTTGGGGCCCCAAAACTTTTTTCCTTTTTTTTAAAATTTCCCCCGGCCCCCCAAAAAACCCCCGGGAAATTTGGGGTGCTCCAAAAACTTGGATCACGAAAAACCCCGGGACTTTTGGGGTTTTGCCCTGAATTTTGGAAGGGGTCCCGGAAAGGGCCCCTAAAAACCCTTTGGTATCCCTTTTCCCAAAAATGCCCAATAGAAAAGCCCCAAAAATTGGGGGGGGGGGCATTGGGGCCCTTTGTTTTATCTTTTTTTCCCCCCCCTTTAAAACTTTTGGGAGGGGCCCCCTTCCCCAAAAAACCTTCCCATTCTAAAGAAAACTATTTTATCTGAGTGTATGGCCATTTATGTTGGAAAAAAACTTTAGTTTTCCCCAAATTTTTTGCCAAAAATTTGGACCCAATTCAAAAAACCTTTCAATTTCTGAAGTTTTCCCGTGGGGCACAACAAAAAAGCCCAAAATTTTTCCCATTTTTACAGCCTACATACCCCCCACAATTCTTTTTTTAAAATTTCGTTTTTGTTGCTTTCCTCCAAAAGGGGGCCCCGGGGCATTGCCCCTTTGTGGTTTTCTCCAAATTGTTTTTTTCCCCCCTTTTCCCAAGGGGCATTCTCCCAATTAAAATTTTGGGGTACCTTTTCTTTTTCCCAAACTTTAGGCACTGGGCCCTTGCCTTTTTTTTTAATGGGACGTTTTGGGGTTTTTTTGTTTAATAGGGTTTTAAATTCCTTCGCACAGGGGATTTTTCCGCCAAAATTCAGGAGGAACTTTTTGAAATTCCAAATTTCTGGGGGTTTCTTTTCCCTCCTTTTTTCCTAGACTGCTCACGTTGTGTGCGTTTTTCCATTGTATACTGGATGATGGATCATCAGGCCATCTCCATGTGAAGAACACATGCATTTAGTTGCACATGAAAAATTTTAATTTTGCCACCTGTCGGACCCATTCAAATAACTTATCAAGATCTTCATGAAGTTTACAGTGATCCCAAGCAGGTCCAAAGATCTTCGTATCATCAGCATACATACTGCACAATCTTTTTCACCACATCTGGCAAGTCGTTGACATACAAAACGAAGAGGACAGGCCCTAAGACACTGCCTTGTGGTACTCCACTTGTTACATCTCAGATCTGCCCAAGTAGACATTGCTCCATTGACTTTTAGTTGTACTCTTTACTTTCTGCCGATTAGGACGTGTTAGGCAGGGCTGCCAAAGCCTTCTATTCTAATGTAAGACTGATTTAATGCTAGTAGTTGTATGTGCTATAATATAGTTGTACAACTTCCAGTTCGTCACAGCATGTGTTCAGCAAAACTTCAGGAGCCCAACTTCAATGAACTTCAATTTCTGCTTGCTTCTCATCCATTGGCGCTCAGCAGACAAGATAGCAGATAACTTTTGTCACGAGTTTGTCACGAGGCCTACGACGTTCGACCCACCTAGGGTGGCGGAATTACTTATTTGTTTATTGTCGTTGCTGTTGTCGTGTAGCCGTCCCTTAGGGTGGCTTGTTGGGCAGTTGCACCTTGGTGTGGTTCAGCTCAACTTCGGTTTGCTTTCTCTCTCTCTCTCTCTAATTCCACCGCCCGTGCTATTCATCCTGCAAGTTCACGGTGGCCGGTACCTTTCTCTCGAACTTTCTGTCTATCGGCCTCTCGCCTGTCTTTTTACCTGTCGCACGTGCTTCGTTTCTTTTAGTTTGAAGTATGCTCACTCTGTGACGCAGCATGGCATGTTGGCCGCCATTGCTGAGGGAGGTTAGCTCTTGACTCGAGCGGAAGATGTCTCTGGGGGCGCCTGCTCCAGTCCTGGTTCTTTATCTTATCGTCGAGAGTACATTCAGTACTTTCAATTCCTGCAGTCGGCCTGTAGGAGAGGGACATCATTTCTTCTGTTTTCCGCATCTTCGCCTCTGTCCTCTCGACTGACAGAGGGTAAGAGAGTCCTTGACCCGCCTCTTCGGGTCACCCACGGTAGCTGTACCCTTCTTCCTTCCTCCTTCCTTCTTCTTTTCCTCCTCTCCGACTCTCCTCCCACCACGTCCTCCCCCCCTCCCGGGGCTTCACCTGGAGCACGAACTGGATGGTGCCACGTGCTGTCGAGGCCACGTTCTGGCTGAGACCACGGACGAGATGGTGCCACGCGCTGGTCGAGGCCACGCCTTGGTCGGGACCGGGACTGCTAGGGAGCCGGCCGTCTCGACTGGCCGGCCTGGACCCCCGTCCAGGACCTCCAGTAACAGCTACGTCCCCCTCCCCCCCCCCCCCCCCCCCCCCCCCCCCCCGGGACACGCTCTTCACTACCCCTTGGGAGTCGAGGGTGTCGGCTTTGGGCGACTCCCTGCAGAACCACCCGGCTCGGAGCACCTATTTGCGACAGGGTGCTCCCTGCGGCCCCTTGACAGGGCAGGGGTGGGACGCACTCCGTGGTGTGAGAAAGGTCAATACTGGAAATATTTCTTTATAATTGTGTACATTATATGTGCTGGAATGCTGTAATTTTTGATTGTGTACGTCGTATGGTGAAATATTTATTTATAATCGTGCTTTGTTGTGGGTGTGGGAGGGGCTTGATTGCGATGTGCATGTTGTGCGTTGGAGTGCTTGATCTGATTGTGCATGTTGTGTGCGTTGGAGTGCTTGATCGTGATTGTGCATGTTGTGTGCGTTGGAGTGCTTATTGGGGATCGTGCATGGGCGTGTGTTGGAATGTTTATTTTGCTGGTGTGAATAAATGTGGTGTTGTATCGTAATTTTTATTGTGTGGTCTTTTGCGAGCGTGTGGGGGCAGTCACTCCCTTCACTCCACCTAACCGACCCTGTCAGGGCAGACCTCCAGGGTCGTCGTGACAATTGTGGGGCCCCGTCCGGGATGTGAAGGGCTCTGGCTGTCTCTCTCTCGTTTCGCAGAGTACCTGTTAGTTTTGTCTGTTTTGTATATGTTTAGTCATTTTGGTCGTGTTTGTTCGGGGGTGGTTGGGGCGGGGGGACTCTAGAGTGAAGGGATCTTTTTGGTGGCCTTGAGGAACATCCGGCGTGACTCGGGGTCGAGGTAAACCCAGGAGGAGTCGACCGCTTCCAGACCTCCTTCCGCCGGTACTCACGCAGGTACGGCCGTAAGTCCTTGCCCTTCTGTTGCCGCTCAGTCTTCCATTCCTGTTTTGTATTTAGCCAATTCTTGTTTTTTTTTTCTCTCCCGGGGTTGTTGAGTACAGGGGTTGTATCGGACGCTAGTGTTTTTTTTTTCCTCTCCGGATTTCGTCTCCCTAGGTTTTTTGTTTGTTTTTTTTTTTCGGCCAGCCCCACCGCACTGTTGCTCGTACTGTAGAGCGCGGTGTTGCCAGAGTGGGGGCACCCGGGACATAGGTTTTTGTTTTTTTTTTTCGGTGAGCCCCACCGCACTGTTGCTCGGCTGTAGAGCGCGGTGTTGCCAGAGGGGGAGCAGCCGGAACTTGTCCGCACACACCACACACACACATACACACATATACACACGCCCCTAAAATATTTTTTTTTTTTTTTTTTTTCTCTAGTGGAATTGTTTTTTCCCTGTATTTGGAAAACTGTGGGATATTGTTGTCATGGCGACGTCCGGCGCTGGGGGTATGGCGACGCGGGCTTTGAAGAAGGGTATTCAAATTTTTACTGTAGTCCCTACTTTTGTACCCAGTACTTCGACTACGGTAACTTCTACCTATTTCCAGTGCTTAGCGGGTAGCCCAGTGAGATACTTTTACACCTCTTCGCGGGGGGGTCTCCCTTTTGAGACCCCGACTGGCACTTCCGCTCGGAAGCGTCAGAGTATAGCGAAACAACTGTGGGCTTTGGTTGAGTCGCAGAGACCGAAACCTTCTCCTCTCCGGGCTTCCCCTCGTAAGGGCATGCCCCAAAGACTTCCTTTGGGAAAAGTCGAGACCCAAGGGACGGGTCAGACGGATCATCCTCCCGAGTGGGGAGGTGGTGAACCCCCTCAGGATATCACCTCGTCCTTCTGTTTTCTGGAGCGCAGCGTAGGAAGGGGCTGCTAGGCAGGAAGCCCTGCGTAGGGAAGAACTAGGGAAGAGGCAAGGCCCGTCGGGAAGAGTTGATCAACGTAGAGAGGAAGCTGCTAGGCAGGAGGCTCTGCGCAGAGAGGAGACTGACAGACAGGAAATTATGCATAAGGAAGAGGCTTTTCAGCGTAGAGAGGAGGCTGCTAAGCAGAGGCTCAGCGTAGAGAGGAGGCTGCTAAGCAGGGGGCTCAGCGTAGGGAGGAGGCTGCTAGACAGGAGGCTCAGCGTAGAAAAGGAGGCTGCTCAGCGTAGAGAGGAGGCTGCCAGACAGGAGGATCAGCGTAGGGAGGAGGCTGCCTCCTGGGGAAGAACTAGACGGGATGGAGGCTCTGCGTGGGGAGGAGATGGAACAATTTCTTTCGCGGCCTCCCGCTTCTGTAAACCAGGGGTTCATCACCAGGCAGGTGATAGAGTTAGAGGCCCAAAGTTAAGCTTCCAGAGTTCAGACCTATGAGGCATTGTTAGTTCTTAGAAATTTCGACAAGGTTGCTTGTTATACAATTGTCTGGGGCAAAGGCTTGCACTTTTTTCGGGATTATCTGGTGCTGCAAGGGAGTGTGTGCTCACTCAAAATGAAGGTGCGTCTTATGCAGACATGCAGTTGGCGCTGCGTAAGCGTTTCAACCTTACCCCAGAGACCTACAGGAGGAAGTTTAGGTCCATGAAGAAAAATTTAATGATGAGACCTTCGTGCAGTTTGGTGATAGGCTGCGCAAGACGCTAGGGTACTGGCGTCAGTTTAGCTAAGTTGGAGCTGGGGGATCTGATCCTCATTGAACAGCTCACCAACACTGTGTCCCCAGAGTTGAGGATCCGGATAGGCGAGACAGCACCTCAGGATTTCGCGGCTGCGATTCACACAGCTGAGGTGTTGCTGAAGCTCGCAGGGCTTATGGGCATCGCCCAGATACGGAAGGAAGCCCTCCACAGGATTTGGTAGCAATAAGGTGCCGACAACTGCTAGTGGGGGGAACAAGGCAGGCAGTCCATCGGGACCTCAGCACCTCGTTTTTGTTTTTTTGTGGTCGTCCTGGCCACATCAGAAAGATTGCCCTAGAGCCGCTGGTAGTCATGGGGCTAGTCCTTTCCAGCATCCTCGTGCCTCGCTAACGGGGGTTCCCCTCCCCGCTTCTGGTGATTTCAAGTGCCCAGTGTTTTCTCCTGTTGTTGGTTCCTCCTTGTCGACAAACCCTCAGGGTTCGGGGGCATCAAAACTCTTTGTGGATAAGGATTTAGTTTCCCCTAAGGCCCGGCGGGGCGCCAGTTTTCGATGTGTGCGGGTTGGAGGCTGTTTTACCTCCACCCGTCCTTCAGTACTCGTTTCTTTTCTCCACCCCCTACTTCTGTGGCGAAGTATGGGCCATCGCGGTGGAGCGACCTCTGTATTCCCTTATCATAGGGAATACTATCACCTTCGCAGACGGGCGCAGTCAGTCCGTGTCTACGGATTTGCCCGTACAGGCGTGTGTGGGAGTCACCACACGCGCCAAAGCTAAGAAGCAGGAACAGGAATTGCGTCCCGTTCTTCAGCCGATTTTCTGACGAGGTTCTGGCAAGGGCCGATCCTGCTAGCATATCCCTCTTCAGGGGCCCGGGACTTGGATGTCCAACGCCTGCAACAACTGGTGATTTGCCCACTCAGTCGGCCCGACACGCCAAGGTGAGCTTTAAGCTCCACAAGGGGATTCTCTTTAGGGTTTCACCCAGGCAGATCGTGGGCCAAGCAGCTTGTGGTTCCCCAAAGCCTGAGAGAGTCTGTTCTCCGGGAGGCCCACGATTCCCCATGGTAGGTCATATGGGCTCCAAGCGGACTCTCGAGCGAGTCAGACAGGACTTCTTTGGCCAGGGATGAACTTACAGGTTAGGCAGTACTGCCGGGAGTTGCGATGTCTGCCAACGGACAACCCTAAGGGTCGCTTGAAGCGTGTTCCCCCCAGGGTCAGTGCCACGGGTTGGGGAGGCATTCAGCAAGGTTTGGGGGCGACCTGGTGAGGCCCCTTAATCCTCCATCCGATCACGGTCACCGCTACACTTCGGTAGGGTAGAATCTGTGAGTCGATACCCAGAGGCTGTCCCGCTTAGGACTATCGATGCCCCCACTGTTGCTGAATCTCTCAGCAGATTTGGACGCGCACTGGCGTGCCCCAAGAAGAAGTACGGCCGAAGTTTGTACTGGAGAGCGATCATCTCCTCTCCAGTGCTTGGACCGGATCCGGCCCTCAGTCGTCGACTCATGAGTTAGGCAGTGGAACTGCAGAGTCATGCGTTTTACTTTCCGCTATCAAGGGTTCCTGTGATACGGATGCGACTATCTTTAGCCGAGCTCCGTAGTTAGCATATTGGAAAATCAGTCAGAGGACACCTCCCCTCAACCAGGGTTATATCCCTTTTTGGTCTCTGTATCAGGTGTAGTGACAGTTGTCACTTCAGTGAGGTTAACGTAGTGAATCAAACCCAAAGGTTCGGACTGTTACTTTCATGGTTGAAGGTTTTCTTAGTTGTTTGATAAATGTAGTATTATGTATTTCCCCGTGTGATTCTGTCGTGGGAAGGTTTGTATTGGATTCACGTACTCGTCGATCACAGAGAGTTGGGTTCGGTCCCATTGTTGTGAAGTTGCACATGGGGACAAGGTTCAAAGAAGCACTGTATCCCCAGAGAAACAGAGCTTTAGAAGGGGGTTTGTCACAGTTTGTCACGAGGCTCGACGTTCGACCCACCTAGGGGCGGGAATTACTTTTTGTTTTTTTTGTCGTTGCTGTTGTCGTGTTTGCCGTCCCTTAAAGGGGGGCTTGTGGTGCAGTTGCACTTGGTGTGGTTCACTCAACTTCGTTTGCTTTCTCTCTCTCTCTCTCTAATTCCACCGCCCGTGCTATTCATCCTGCAAGTTCACGGGTGGCCGGTACCTTTCTCTCGAACTTTCTGTCTATCGGCCTCTCGCCTGTCTTTTTAAAACCCGTCGCACGTGCTTTGTTTTTTTTAGTTTGAAGTATGCTCACTCTGTGACGCAGCATGGCTTTGGCCGCCATTGCTGAGGGAGGGTTTGCTCTTGACTCGAGCGGAAGATGTCTCTGGGGCGCCTGCTCCAGTCCTGGTTCTTTACCTTATCGTCGAGAGTACATCAGTACTTTCAATTCCTGCAGTCGGCCTGTAGGAGAGGGACATCATTTTTTTCTGTTTCCGCATCTTCGCCTCTGTCCCCTCGACTGGGCAGAGGTAGAGAGAGTCCTTTGACCCGCCTCTTCGGGGTCACCCACGGGTAGCTGTACCCTTCTTCCTTCCCCCTTCCTTCTTCTTTTCCTCCTCTCCGACTCTCCTCCCAGCCACGTCCCTCCCCCCTCCCGGGGCTTCACCTGGAGCAAAGAACTGGATGGTGCCACGTGCTGGTCGAGGCCCGTTCTGGCTGAGACCACGGACGAGATGGGTGCCCCCGCGCTGGTCGAGGCCACGCCTTGGTCGGGACCGTGGACTGCTAGGGGGGCCCGCCGTCCGACTGGGCCCGGCCTGGACCCCGCCAGGACCTCCAGTAACGCTACGTCCCCCCCCCCCCCCCCCCCCCGGGACACGCTCTTCACTACCCCGCTTGGGGGTCGAGGGTGTCGGCTTTGGGCGACTCCCTGCGAGAACCAACCCGCTCGGAGCACCTAGTGCGACAGGGTGCTCCCTGCGACTTGACAGGGGCAGGATGTGGACGCACTCCGTGGTGGGGAGAAAGGGTCAATACTGGAAATATTTCTTATAATTGGTACATGTCATATGTGCTGGAATGCTGTAATTGTGATTGTGTACGTCGTATGGTGAAATATTTATTTATAAACGGCATGTTGTGGGTGTGGGAGTGCTTGATTGCGATTGTGCATGTTGTGTGCGTTTGGGGTGCTTGATCGTGATTGTGCATGTTTGTGCGTTGGAGTGCTTGATCGTGATTGTGCATGTTGTGTGGGGTTGGAGTGCTTTATTGTGATCGTGCATGTGCGTGTGTTGGAATGTTTATTTTGGCTGGGTGGAATAAATGGGGTGTTGTATCGTAATCTTTATTGTGTGGTCTCTTGCGGGGCGTGTGAGGTCAGTCAGTCCCTTCACTCCCACCTAGACCGATCCTGTCAGGGCAGACCCCAGGGGTGGGTCGTGAAAAACTTTCAAGACTTTTTTTTTTTTTTTTTTTTTTTGGACATCGAGAATTTAAAACAACAACAACAAATCCAGAAGGAAACATAAATTTTACATTTATTATTGCCTTCCCGGGTCGCAAATTCTTACGGAAGACATTAAACCAGTACACAAGGGAAACAACTAGCCTCGAAATTGACCAAGTGGGGTTCTAGTCTACAGTCACATATAAAGCAAAACTCTTTCGCGCTGGATGGTCTGTTGAGTCCGAAGATTTTTAACCACCCCCCCCCCCCCCCCCCCCCCCCCCTCGTTTTTTTTCCTACTGCTTTTGCTTCTTTTCGTAACGCACTCACAATCATCAGGTTGATTTCATGGTACTGTTTAGGTTTGGGAATAAGAGAGAAAAGGAGTGACACTGACACTGACACTGACATTTTATTGAATAAACATATATACATGTTCATTTCAAGGGGATAGCAAAATAGATTCCCAAATTCACACAATTCGTAGTTCCCACGCACATCGACATTCCAATGAAGCGCCAACAATAAATTCTTGAAAATTAATCAACAGATATATGAATTGAGTGAGGGATACCAACTACTTTACCAAATTTAAATAAATGTTAGCGAACCGCCCAGAGAACTGGACAAACGAGTCACAAGACGAAACACAACGCGTTTCGACCTCTTAGGTCTCATCAGTGTATATAAACGAATAAGACAACGGAAATTCACTAGCTTTGATCACTTCAAGACGCTTTGGGTTCAGCGCAAGGAAGAGGTCGAAACGCGTTGGTTTCGTCTTGTGACCGTTTGTCCACATTCTCTGGGCGGTTCGCTAACATTTATTTAAGATTTGTTTAGATTTCCGCCTGCAGTCGTCTCACTTTGCAACTAGATCTACTTTACCAAGCTTCACTGGACCAGGGAGTAATACCTGATGAGTGGCGAGATGCGAGCATTGTTCCCTTATTCAAAAAGGTGACAAAACAAAAGCAGAGAACTAAGACCTGTATCTCTTACATCCATATCAGCTAAACTACTTGAACACATAATAATAGTAGCATAATGGACCATCTTGACAATATGACTTCTTAAATAACGCCCAGCATGGTTTTAGACAGAGAAGGAGTTGTGAGACTCAACTTATAACAACTCTCAATGATTTTAATAACTGTCTTAACAACAGACAGCAAATAGATGCAATTTTATTAGACTTTTCTAAAGCCTTTGATAAGGTTGACCATGAGGGCCTGCTGCTTAAATTAGAACACATCGGCATTGGCGGTTCTTTGCTAAAATGGGCTAGATCATTCCTCGTTGGGAGAACGCAGAAAGTTGTTGTGGAAGGGTCGTCATCCCATTGTAAACCAGTCTTGTCAGGTGTACCACAGGGAACTGTTCTGGGCCCTTGTTTTTCTTAATTTATATAAATGACATAAGTAGAAATCTCTCTCCTGGAACTACTATAAGGCTTTTTGCAGATGACAGCTTAGTATATAGAACAATCAGAAGCAAGAATGATACACGCATTCTACAAGAAGATCTAAACGCTTTACAAGAGTGGGAAAGAACTTGGAAAATGGAATTTCATCCCCAAAAGTGCCAAGTGTTGCGTATATGTAACAAACGCTCACCAATTAGATCAGATTATTCTATCCATATGTGGCTGGACAGAAGTTTACTTCTGCAAATGTTTAATCTTCATGCGTCTTGAAGAGTCATGTTTCGTTTTATTGTGGCTATTTTTTATTCTTTTGTATGTAGTTGAGCTGATAAGGGTAGTATAAGTGCATAGGGATTTCAGTGAATTCTGAGCCTTTTGCAGTAGAGTTGAGTAGGGTAGTGCAAGTGCATAGGGATTTCAGTGAATTCTGATCTTTTGTCAGAAGAGTTTATCCGCCTTGTGCCAAATTAGCTTGGTTCCAGAATTATCTTTAGAATGCCAGTGAACCGAGTAGGAATACAATAGTTGTATGTGGATCAAATCTGTCTACTAGGCATAATCTCTGTTAGGAATGTGCACAAATTACCAACATTAATGAAATTCATTCATGGTACTGACAAGCAGGATTATACTGTACTTACTGAAGCCAGGGCCTATATCCTGCGCGTATTACAGTTGGTTAACTGGAGGCAATAAAACCACCTCCCTCCCAAATGCAGATCTCTTACCCCACTGCTTGTACACAGCTAACAGCTGTTTTGCCTGTTCCGTTTGGGAAAGGAAGTCCCGGTTTCAGCTTGGTTACCCCAGCACCAAGGCAAAAGGTGATTAGCTTTTGAGGTATGTCAAATAATTTACTGGAACAAGTTCATTGGAATCTGGTTGTTTAGAGATAATATTTTTGGTGTGTGTTTGACTGTTGTAAGTGTTTTAAAGAAAATGTAAGCGCCACTTAAATGGAGAGTTTTACAAGACTAAGAGTTTGCACACTTAGGAGGAGAACTGGTTGTATTTTTTCGTTCAAAGATCTTGGGACACTCTCTCTCGTCTCCTCCCTCTCTGTCCTCTCTCTCTCCCTCTCTCTCTCTCTCTCTCTCGTTCTCTCTCTCTCTCTCATCTCTCTCGCTCTCTCTCGCTCTCTCTCTCCTCTCTGTGCATGTTGTTTTTTTTTCATGGAATCAGTACCTGATGGATGGAGGAGGGAATGAAATTATTCATTATGCTCATTCTTGTAGTTACAGTGGTGTTGAAAGCAATTCCTGAAAATCAAATGCTGATCCTCGTTAATTTTCATTTAGATGTATCAGAAACTTCGTTTTGCAATTTGTTCCATTTCTTGGCTACACTCGGCCTAGAATTACGAAGTTGGGCGAGTTGGCGACATGGATGAATGAAGGAAGTAACCCTATTTATTGAAGAGTAAAAACATTGAAACGTATGAGTTGCTTCCCACGCGGTATCTTGCTGGCTATGTTTGATGCCAGGCATTATTATCTTTTTTTTAAAAGAGCATGTGCGTCTTGGTGCTTGATTTTAAGACCACACATGTGCCCTATTCAGAGGACGCCTGTCCAACACCAGAAAGGTGGCCGGGACAATGAACGGGTGTTGTCAACAACCTGTCCTGAGTAGATACTAGTTTTTTCCCCATGTTGATATTCTGTTGTAAATTTTGTTTTGTTTGACGTTTTTCAACATGGCCCCTTGCAAGTCATTGTACCCTTTGTACATGATTTTTTTGTAAAAGCTAGGTGGTCCACAATAGTTATTGTTACCACAAGCCAATGTGTATGCAATCAATGTATGAATGAAGATGATATGTTTTCTTTTGTCAAGCCATTGATTGAATGAAGTTGTGTATGTATTATATGAATAAATGAAAATGTGTTTTCATATTATGAGAGACTAACTGAATCTGCTGAGTAATAACTAGTCCATGTCCTGTTGATATAATTGCTGGAGTGGCTCCACAGCTGCTGCGATCGGCTGGAGAAACCAGAAGATCAGCGCCAGTGGATGACGGCAGATGTGTGTACATCCCCAAAGAGCAAAACTCAGTGACATCACCAGTTCAGGCCAATAATCACTACTGAACGTCGAAGGAAAATCTTCTTCTCTGTCATGGCAGCAAGGCTGACCACGTACCTGATGGAAAACAAGTACTTGGATGTGTCAGTCCAGAAAGGTGGCATCCCAGGCGTGGCTGGCTGTGTAGAACACGCCACAATGATCTGGGACGCAATCCAAAAAGCAAAACAGAAAGAGAGACCTGGACGTAGTGTGGCTTGATCTGGCAAACGCATATGGATCTGTGCCCCATGAGATGATACAGTTGGCTCTTGAGATGTACCATGTGCCAAAGAACATCCGCGACATGCTCAAGAAGTACTTCAATGGCTTCTCAATGCGGTTCTCTACCAAGAGTACACAACTGATTGGATCAACTTGGAAGTGGGCATGCAATGGGCTGTGCAATTTCCCCGATACTGTTCGTGCTGGCAATGGAACTCATCTTGAAAGCAGCAACAAACAACGCAAGACAAACAGACCTTGGCGATGGATACAAGATGCCTCCTCTCAAGGCCTTCATGGATGACACTACAGTGATTTCATCCAGAGAAGACGAGACACGTCATGTGCTGGAGAGGCTGGACGACATAGTTGCCTCATCCAGAATGAAGTTCAAGCAAAGAAATCACGGAGTCTCTCACTGAGGAAAGGAAATATGGCCGAATCTGTGGTCTTCAGTGTTGCCAACCAGCCATTCCAACAGTCACAGAAGAACCAGTCAAGAGCCTTGGAAGATGGTATGATGAAACGCTGAAAGACACACAAAGAGCAAAAGAAACCAAGCAGATGGCGGAAGAAGGCTTGGAGACCATTGACCATGTGGGGCTCCCTGGCAAATACAAGGTCTGGTGTCTGCAGTTCTATGCTGATACCAAAGCTCCTATGGCCTCTGATGATATACGACATCTGCACCAGCACAGTGGAGGCAATGGAAGCCAAAATCAACAAGTTCACAAGGAAAATGGCTTGTGTCCCACCCTTCTGACTGACATCGCGCTGTACTGCCGCCAAGCAAAGCTCAAACTACCACTGAAATCCATCCTGGAGGAATACAAAGCAGGGAAGATCAGACTTCAAAGCATGCTGGAGGACTCAGAGACAAGGTGGTAGAAGCAATCAAGCCCCAGCTGAAGACAGGCAGAAAATGGAAAGTTCAAGAGGCGATGGATTCTGCAAAAGAAAGTCTCAAGATCAGAGAAATAACAGGACACACACAGACCAACAGACAAGGACTGGGGGTGACCAAAACTGAATGGTGGTCAAAGGCCAAAGGAAAAGCCAAAAGAGACATGATGATTCAGGAGATGAGAAAAGAAGAAGACCAAAAAAGACTCCAAAAAGCAGTCCAGCAGAGCCAGCAAGGGCAATGGACAACGTGGGAGAATGCACTCCAAAGAAGTCTAACTTGGAATGACATTTGGCACATGGCCCCTCTCCAGGATCACTTCATTCTCAGATCTGCATATGACCTTCTGCCCTCAAATGCAAACCTGGTGAAGTGGGGAAAACAGACGATCCTGCATGCCCCCTCTGCCATGAAAAACAAACATGGAGCATGTTCTAAGCTCATGTAAAGTAGCCTGGCTCAAGGAAGGTACACATGGAGGCACAACCAAGTGCTCAAAGAGATTGTACAAGTAGTCTGGGCTAGTACCAACACCACAAAAGGGAGAATCAGGACTCCAAGAGCACCCGCAACATTCTTCACGGCAGGAGGCAGCAAATCATGGCCAAGAACAACAGTGCCACTCGAAACATGCAGGCAGAGTCTGCTGATGGGGCAGATGACTGGGAGTGCACTGCAGACCTCCCAGAATGGAAGAGTCACCCAGAGATCATCAGCAAGAGTGCATGAGACCAGACATAGTAGTCCCACTCTCAGTCAAACCAAGCAGCTGATCATGATCGAGCTCACGGTGCCATATGAGAACAGAATGGAGGCAGCTCAAATCTACAAGACTGAAAAGTATGCTGATCTGGCAAACAGCCTGAGAGAGAAGGCTATCAGGTCAAAGTCCTCACTGCAGAAATTGAGCTAGGGGATTTGTAGGAACGTCTGCATACAGCCTCATGAAACAGCTCTCAGTTGCAGGGAAGGAAAACACCAGAGCCCTGAAAGCAATGGCAGAAGCGGCAGAGAGGTGTTCAAGCTGGATCTGGTCAAGGAGGAACAAAAGTGAACTTCATAAGGCTTAATTACCCTACAAATATCAGGTGTCCCTGTGGCTCAGTGGTTAAAGCGCGAGTCAGTAAGTAGAAAATGAAGCATGTCCAGAGGGTCATGGGTTCGAATCCCAGCCATGGCTCGTCCCAAGAAGGGGAAAAAAAAAAGGGGCAGCAGAGGGACATCCGGAGTCATGAACCGGGTGTGGCCCAACCCCCCCTAGAGTGTCAGGAGATAAGGGCCGAAACACTGCTTGAAGGGGCTTCTCTTCTGAGGACTCTCTGCTGCCACGCTCTCCACGAGTTTCTTTCTACTGTTACGACACTGTTCTGTTTGTCTAATAGACACAAGGGTCAGTGCTGCTACGATGCAGTACAACATTAACGTAACAGCACAGATGCCGGTATCTTCACAGTATCTTAATGTTGTTATTTTAATTTTGCTTTTGTTTCCATTGTTAGCTGAGTCCGTTTTTTGCTATTCCCCATGGTTGTGTACTCATAGTTATAAATGTTTTTTTTCATTTCATTCTGCTTTTGGAAGATTTCTCCTTTTGTATGCCAATTTTCTAAATATGTTGTTCACTGGTAAAATTTTCCAGTTGGTTGTTGGTCTAGTTTTGATTGACGATGAACTGAAATAAACGAAAGTCAAACGTCAACACGGTCCTTGGGTGATGGATTGAAGGAACTCTCCCCCCTCTGCCTTGACTAACATCCACATGTGTGACCCAGCATCAGTACATGGTTGACTCCATTCTGCGCTCCATTCCATATCTAATGACTCTGCATCCCCATCAGTTACATGTGTGACTCCATTCCTGTGGTCCATTCCATTCATGACCTCTGTCCAGCATAAGTACATGTGTGACTCCATTCTGTGCTCCATTCATTTCATGACACTGTCGCACATCAGTACTTGTGTCACTCCAGCATCGTACATGTGTGACTCCAGCCTCGGTACATGTGTGAACTCCCTTCTCTGTGCTCCATTCCATTTCATGACTCTGTCCAGCATCAGTACATGTGTGACTACATTCTCGCTCCATTCCATTTCATGACTCTGCCAGCATCAGTACAATGTGTGACTCCAGCATCAGTACATGTGGTGACTCCATTCTGTGCTCCCATCCATTTCAGACTCTGTCCAGCATCAGTAACATGTGTGACTCCATTCTGCGCTCCATTCCATTTTCATGACCTCTGTCCAGCATCAGTACATGTGTACTCCATTCTGTGCTCGACCATATCCATTTCATGACTCTGTCCCAGCATCATTACATGTTCATTCCAGCATCAGTACGTTGACTCCAGCATCGTACAGTGTGACGCCATTCAGTGCTCCTTTCATTTCATGACTCTGTCCACCATCGAGTAACATGTGAGACTACATTCTGCCGCACCATTCCCATTTCATGACTCTGTCCACAGCATCAGTACATGTGTAACTCCAGCATCAGTACATGTGTACTCCATTCTGTGCTCCATTCCATTTCATGGACTCTGTCCAGCATCAGTACATGTGTGACTCATACTGCGCTCCATTCCTTTTCATGACTCTTGTCCAGCATCAGTACGTGCGTGATTCCAGCATCAGTACTGAGTAACTCCCCCCCCCATTTCTGTGCTCCATTCATTTCATGACTCTGTCCATCATCATAACATGTGTGACTCCATTCTGCGCTCCATTCCATTTCATGACCTCTGCCCCAGCATCAGTACATGTGTGGACTTCCAGCTCAGCACATGGTGACTCATTCTGTGCTCCATTCCATTCCATGACCCTGACCCAGCCTCAGTACATGTGTTACTTCCAGCAACCAGTACATGTTTGACTCCATTCTGCGCTCAATCCATTTCATACTCTGCCCAGCATCAGTACATGTGTGAACTCCATTCTGTGCTCCATTCCATTTCATGCATCATACATGTGTGGACTCCAGCATCAGTACATGTGTGACTCCATTCTGTCTGCGCTCCATTCCATTTCTGACTCGTCCAGCATCAGTACATATGTGACTCCACATCAGTACATGTGTGACTCCATTCGGCGCTCCATTCCATTCATGACCTTCCAGCATCAGTACAATGTGTGACTCCATTCTGTGCTCCATTCCATTCATGACTCTGTCCACATCAGTAAATGTGTGACTCCAATTCGTGCTCCATTCCATTTCATGACGCTGTCCAGCATCAGTACATGTGTGACTCCATTCTGTGCTCCATTCCATTTCATGACTCTGTCCAGCATCAGTACATGTGTGACTCCATTCTGTGCTCCATTCCATTTCAGCATCATACATGTGTACTCCAGCATCAGTACATGTGTGGACTCCATTCTGCGCTCCATACCATTCATGACTCAGTCCAGCATCAGTACATGTGGGTGACTCCAAGCATCAGTAATGGTGTGACCTCCCCTTCTGTGCTCCATTCCATTTCTGACTCGTCCAGCATCAGTACATGTGTGACTCCATTCTGCGCTCGCATTCCATTTTCATGACTCTGTCCAGCATCAGACAGTGTGACTTCATTCTGTGGCCTCCTTCCATTTCATGACTTCTGTCCAGCATCAGTACATGTGAGACTCCATTCGTGTGCTCCATTCCATTTCATGACTCCTGTCCCAGCATCATACATGATGTCATTCCAGCCACAGTACTGTGACTCCAGCATCGGTACATGGTTACTCCATGCTGTCTCCATTCCATTTCAAGACTCTGTCCACCATCATACATGTGTGAACTACATCTGCGCTCCATTCCATTTCATGACTCTGGTCCAGCACACAGTACATGTTGACCTCCAGCATCAGTACATGTGTGACTCCATTCTGTCTCCATTCCATTTCATGACTCTGTCCACATCATACATGTGTGACTCATTCCGCGCTCTCCATTCCATTTCATGACTCTGTCCAGCATCAGTACGTGTTGTGATTTTCCAGCACATACATGTGTGACTCCATTCTGTGCTCCATTCCTTTCATGACTCTGTCGCAGCATCAGTACATGTGTGACTCCATTCTGCGCTCCATTTCCATTTTCATGACTCGTCCAGCATCAGTACCTGTGTGGACTCCAGCATCAGTACATGTGAGACTCCATTCTGTGCTCCATTCCCTTCCATGACTCGTCCATCATCAGCACATGTGTGACTCCGCTCAGTAAATTGTGACTCAGGCTCGCCCGATCCATTCATTTCATGGACTCTGTTCCACATCATACATGTGGTGACTGCGTTCGTGCTCCATTCCATTTCATCATCAGTACATGTTGACTCCCAGCATCAGACATTGTGACTGCATTCTGCGCTCCATTCCATTTCCATGACTCTGTCCCAGCACAGTACATATGTGACTCCAGCATCAGTAACATGTGTACTCCATTCAGCGCTCCAATCCTTTCATGCACTCTGTCCACATCAGTACATGTTGACTCCATTCTGTCGCTCCATTCCATTTCATACTCTGTCCAGCATCAGTACATGTGTGACTCCATTCTGTGCTCCATTCCATTTTCCATGACTTTCTGTCCACCTCAGAACTGTTTGACTCCATTCTGTGCTCATTCCATTTCATGCCTCTGTCCAGCATCAGTACATGTGTGACTCCATTCTGTGCTCCATCCATTTCATATGCATCAGTACATGTGTGACTCCAGCATCATACATGTTGAGCTCATTCGAGCGCTCCATTCCCATTTATGACTCCCCTGTTCCAGCATCAGTAACATGTGTGACTGCCAGCATCATACATGTTGAACTCCATTCGTGGCGCTCCATTTCCATTTCATGACTCTGTCCCAGCATCAGTACAATGTGAGACACCATTCTGCGCTCCATTCCATATCGATGACTCTTCCAAGCATCAGTACATGTGTGACTCCATTCTGTTCTGCGCTCCATTCCATTTCATGACTCTGTCCACACAGTACATGTGTGACCGCCATTCCTGCGCTCCATTCCATTTCAATGACTCTGTTCCCAGCATCCAGTACATGTGTGAACTCCAGCATCAGTACATGTGTGACTCCATTCTGTGCCCAATCCATTTAATGACTCGTCCAGCATCAGTACATGTTACTCATTCTGCGTTCCTTTCCGTTTCATGACTCTGTCCAGCATCAGTACATGTGTGACACCAGCATCAGTACAGTGTGACTCCATTCTGTGCTCCATTCCATTCCATGACTCTTGTCCAGCATCAGTACATGTGTTACTCAAGCATCAGTACAAGTTGTGACCCATTCTGCGCTCCATTCCATTTCATACTTCTGTCCACATCATACATGTGTGACTCCATTCTGTGCTCCAGTCCATTTCATGCATCAGTACATGTGTGACTCCACATCAGTACAGTGTGACTCCATTCTGCGCTCCCATTCCATTTCATGACTCTGTCAGCATCAGTACAGTATGTGAACTACCAGCCTCAGTAAATGTGTGACTCCATTCTGCGCTCCATTCCCATTTCATGACTCGTCCAGCATCAGTACATGTGAGACTCCATTCTGTGCTCCATTCCATATGCATGACTCTGTCGAGCATCAGTACATTGGTGAACTCCATCTGTGCTCCATTCCATTTCATGACTCTGTCCACATCAGTACATGTGTGACACCATTCAGTGCTCAGCCATTTCATGACTTGTCCACATCAGTACATGTGTGACTCCATTCGTTGCTCCATGCCATTTCATGCATCAGTACATGTGTGACTCAGCATCAGTACATGTGTGACTCCATTCTGCGCTCCATTTCATTTCATGACCTTCCAGCATCAGTACATGTGTGACTCCAAGCATCAGTACATGTGTGGACCTCCATCTTTCTGCTGCCTCCATTCCATTTCATGACCTCTGGCCAGCATCAGTACATGTGTGACTCCATTCTGCGGCTCCATTCATTTCATGACTCTGTCCACATCAGTACATGTGTGACTCCATTCTGCCTCCATTCCATTTCATGACTCTGTCCAGCATCAGTACAGGTTGACTCCATTCTGCGCTCCATTTCCATTTCATGACTCGTCCAGCATCAGTACATGTTGACTCCATCATCAGTACATTGTGACTCCATCTGTGCTCCATTCCATTTCAGACTCTGTCCACATCAGTACATGTGTGACTCCATTCTGCGCTCCATTCCATTTCATGACTCTGTCAGCATCCAGTACATGTGTGACTCCATTCTCGCTCCAATCCATTTCATGTTCTCTGTCCACATCAGTACTGTGTGACTCCACATCAGTACATGTGTGACTCCATTCTGTGCTCCATTCCCATTTCATGACTCTGTCAGCATCAGTAAACAAGTGTGACTCCTATTTTTACACCATCTATATATTTTTGGTTTCCATTTTCTACAGAGAATTTAATGTTCAATCGTCATCACAATTTCATGTTTGAAAATGCACATCCACAGCCTGCTAACCCCAGCAACACAATTAAGAAAACAAAGGTCTTCCTGTTTTTGGTTCAATTAAGACAAACATTCTGTGCCAAATCAAACAAACCCAAACTGTCCTCTAACAACAGAGAAATCATCAGAGTCTTCCTGCTCTATTTAAGAATCAACTGTGATTTGCATAGACTGGCATGGTACAAGTGTGTAATGTGACTGAGCATGTGAAGGTGTCCAATTGAAGACTGAGTGACATTGACAGTGAGAGACAGAAGACAGCAGACAGACAGCCAGGGACAGACAGAGAGAAAGGAAAGTGAAATGAGTACATTGGTGAATGCTTGAGAGAAACAATGAAAAAAATAACAAAATTTTTAAGTGTGGATAATCAACATTCATACACAGTTCCTGCCACAACAACAACAAACAAAAAAGTACACAAATATTCATTGGTTTTAATGACTCAGAATGATAACATACAAACCATAAAAACTATTTTCAACTCCTAATAAATCAAAGGAGACCACAATATTGCAGTCAAAACAAGATTAATGTTTTGCACAGTCATCTGAAAAAAAAAAAATTGCAGACTGAAATCAATTTCATAAACATCAATCATGTTTGTTTACATACATACACATATGTGTCGTACAAGCACACACATATTGCTCAAGTCTTCCAGAAAAAGCATTTGCCCCTAACAACAAAGCCATTGTGAAAGACTCTCTCTCTTCTCCCCAAACTACTCTTTTCCTACTGTGTCCAATTCTTTCTGGCATTGTGTAGAATGCTGTGTTTATCAACAGCAAACATTGATGGCCATGGAATTAAAGCAAAGCATGAAAGGCAAAATTTGGTAAAAGCAAGGGGATGGAGGGAAGGGAGTTGGGCAGTTCAATCAACCAACGTGTATTGAAAACCAGAGAGAAGAAGGAGAGGGGAGGGGTGGACCACAGCACAGCCTCCTGTTCCCCCATTCCACACGTACTATTGTTGCAAACCACTCTTTCTGCTCATTCCAGCATACTATTTTTTTTGTCCAACAGATTTTTTTGTTTCTCTTCTGAGACCCACGACAAAGAAAAAAAATGGCCATTTTCCGCTGAGAGCATAGAGTGATCTGAACCATACAAAGAGAAGCCTGCACGAGCACACAACACACTCACATCACACACACACACACACACCACACACATCACACACGTGCGCACACATGCACCACTCGCACGAGCACACATGCACACACACACACACACTATGAGGACATAATTCAGACCATATCCAGTTCATCCACTCATACCAAATGCACAGTGACAGCATGACAACAGAGACAGATGCGGAGACAGACTTCAAACGACACTCATGAATTATGTTCAGAACAATTTTTTCATGTGCCAGTAACAACCTCAGTGACACAACATGAAAAGCATCTGATCCAACAACAAAAGTGCAGAGAGCCCTTACAACGCATTCATCACAAAGAACACATGGTATCCCTCCTTTATCTGTCCTTAGTTTGACTGGTCACTAGAACTGGTGCAAATCTTTACAAATCCAATAACACAATGCAAACCAATATTTATAGATAAAATTTCATGCCATTCCTTTTGATATAACCGACTATACAGAAACATATTCATGGCTTAACAGAACCATGCCATTCATGGTTTATATTCACAATCAGAACTCAAGCACATTATTTATACTTAGTTTAACTCCAATTTGAATACAGTAATCAAATTCCACATACACACACAAATAAAAACAAATTCAGAAAAGGCAATAAGGAAGAAGGAGTGGGCAGGGGCAATGGTGGAGGAGGGTGGGGGTATTAAAACACCCAGACAGAGAAGGGGGAAGAGAAGGGAAACAGACAGGGGACGGCAGGAAGAAGAAGACATGGGAACGCAGGAAGAGACAGGGACAGCAGGAAGAAGGCAGAACATGGGGTCGCAGGAGAAGAAGACATGGGGATGGCAGGAAGAAGAAGACAGGGGACGGCAGGAAGAAGAAGACAGGGGGAACGGCAGGAAGAAGAAGACAGGGAGACGGCAGAAGAGCAGACAGGGGGGGCAGGAACAAAAAATGCGGAACGGCAGGAAGAATAAGACAGGGAACGGCAGGAAGAAGACATGGGACGCAGTAAGAAGGACAGGTGGACGGCAGGAAGAAGAAGATATGGGAACGCAGGAAAGAAGAAGCATGGGATGGCAGGAAGAAGAAGACAGGGGGGACGGCAGGAAGAGGACATAGGGGACGGCAGAAGAAAAGAAATGGGGACAGCAGGAAAGAAGAAGACAGGGGAACGGCAAGGAAGAAGCCAGACATGGGACCGGCAGGAAGAAGCAGACAGGGGGACGGCAGGAAGAAGACATGAGGACGGCAGGAAGAAGAACATGGACGGCAGAAGAAGCCAGACAGAAGGACGGCAGAAAAGCAGACAGGGTATGCAGAGGAAGACATGGACAGCAAAGAAGCAGACATGGCGACAGCCAGAAGAAGACATGGGGACTGGCAGGCAGAAGCAGACAAAGGGAGGCGGAAGAAAGAAGACAGGGGGCGGCAGAAGAAGAAGTCCGGGCGACGGCAGGAAGAAGACAGGGGACAAGAGGAAGAAGCTGACAGGGGACGGCAGGAAGAAAGAAGACAGTGGGATGCAGAAGAAGACATGGGATGGGCAGAAAGAAGACAGGGGGACGGCAGGAAGAAGAAAAAAAAACAGGGGTGACGGCAGGAAAACAGACAGGGGGATGCAGGAAGAAGACAGGGGGACGGCACGAGGAAGACATAGGGGACGGCAGGAAGAAGACATGGGGACGTCAGCAAGAAGACATGGGGACAGCAGGATGAAGCAGACAGGGCGGACGCAGAAGAAGACATGGGGACAGCAGCGAAGAAAGCAGACAGGCGGGGGAACGCAGAAGAAGACATGGGGACAGCAGGAAGAAGCAGACATGGGGACAGCAGGAAAAGACAGGGGGACGGAGGAGAAGCAGACAGGGGACGGCAGGAAGAAGACATGGGGACAGCAGGAAAGAAGCAGACATGGGGACAGCAGGAAGCAGACAGGGGACGGGAGAAGACGAAGACAGGGGACGGCAGGAAGAAGACAAGGGGGACAGCAGGAAGAAGAAGACAGGGGGATCGGCAGGAAGAAGACAGGGGATGGCAGAAGTAAGAAGACAGGGGGAACGGCAGGAAGAAGCAACATGGGACGGCAGGAAGAAGCAGACCAGGGGAACGGCAGTAAGAAGAGCATGGGGACAGCAGGAAGAAGACATGGGAACGCGCAGGAAAGAAAGACGATGGGACTGCAGGAAGAAGAAGACAGGGGGACGGCAGAAGAAGCAGACAGCGGGACGCAAGGAAAAAAGAAGACAGGGGCAATGGCAGGAAGAAGAAGACAGGGGACGGCAGAAGAAGACATGGGGACGGCAGAAGAAGAAGACATGGGACGGCAGGAAGAAGCGATGGGCGGCAGGAAGGAACAAGACAGGGGGACGGCAGAAGAAGACATGGGGACGGCAGGAAGAAGGACGACAGGGGGAAACGGCAGGAAGAAGCAGACAGGGAACGGCAGGAAAGAGAGACCGGGGACGGAAGGAAGAAGAAGAATGGGGGACGGCAGGAAGAAGCAGAACATGGGGAAGCGGCAGGAAGAAGCAGACAGGGGGACGGCAGGAAGAAGACATGGGGTACGGAGGAAGAAGACATGGGTGACGGCAGGAAGAAGAAGACAGTGGGACCCAGGAAGAAGAAGACAGGGGGACGGCAGAAGAAGACAGGTGGACGGCAGGAGATGACCTGGGGACGGCAGGAAGAAGACAGGGGGACGGCAGGAAGAAGACAGGGGGCGACGCAGTAAAGAAGACATGGGGACGCAGGAAAGAAGAAGACAGGGGACAGCAGAAGAAGACAGGGGACGGCAAGGAAGCAGACAGGGGACGGCAGGAAAAGACATGGGGACGGCAGGAAGAAGCAGACATGGGGACAGTAGGAAGAAGCATACAGGGGACGGCAGGAAGAAGCAGACATGGGGACGGCAGGAAGAAAAAGACAGGGTGAACGGCAGGAAGAAGAAGACAGGGGACGGCAGGAGAAGCAGACATGGGGACGGCAGGAAGAAGAAGACAGGGGACGGCAGGAAGCAGACATGGGGACGGCAGAAGCAGACATGGGGACGGCAGGAAGAAGACATGGGGACGGCAGGAAGAAGACATGGGACGCAGAAGAAGACATGGGGACGGCAGGAAGAAGCAGACATGGGGACGGCAGGAAGAAGACATGGGACGGCAGGAAGAAGCAGACATGGGGACGGCAGGAAGCAGACAGGGGGACGGCAGGAAGAAGACATGGGACGGCAGGAAGAAGCAGACATGGGACGGCAGGAAGAAGACATGGGGACGGCAGGAAGAAGCAGACATGGGACGGCAGGAAGCAGACAGGGGGACGGCAGGAAGAAGCAGACATGGGACGGCAGGAAGAAGAAGACAGGGGACGGCAGGAAGAAGAAGACGGGGGAGGCAGGAAGAAGACATGAGGACGGCAGGAAGAAGACATGAGGACTGGCAGGAAGAAGCAGACAGAAAGGACGGGCAGGAAGAAGCAGACAGGGGGACGGCATGAAGAAGACATGGGACAGCAGAAGAAGAAGACATGGGGACAGCAGGAAGAAGACAGGGGGACGACAGGAAGAAGCAGACATGGGACAGCAGGAAGAAGAAGACAGGGGACGGCAGGAAGAAGACAGGGGGATGCAGGAAGAGACATGGGGACGCAGGAAGAAGACAGGGGACGGCAGGAAGAAGACAGGGGGATGGCAGGAAGAAGAAGACAGGGACGGCAGGAAGAAGACAGGGGACGGCAGGAAGAAAACATGGGACGGCAGGAAGAAGACAGGGGACGGCAGGAGAAGACATGGGGACAGCAGGAAGAAGCAGACAGGGGGACGCTGGAAGAAGACATGTGACAGCAGGAAGAAGCAGACATGGGACGGCAGGAAGAAGACAGGGGACGGCAGGAAGAAGACATGGGACGGCAGGAAAAGACAGGGGACGCAGGAAGAAGCAGACATGGGGACGGCAGGAAGAAGAAGACAGGGGACGGCAGAAGAAGACATGGGACGGCAGGAAGAAGACATGGGGACGCAGGAAGAAGACAGGGGACGGCAGGAAGAAGCAGACATGGGGACGGCAGGAAGAAGACATGGGACGCAGGAAGAAGCAGACATGGACGACAGGAAGAAGACATGGGGACGGCAGAAGAAAAGACAGGGGGACGGCAGAAGAAGCAGACAAGGGGACGGCAGGAAGAAGCAGACAGGGGACGCAGGAAGAAACAGGGGAGAGGAAGAACATGGGACGCAGAAGAAGAGACAGGGACGGCAGAAGAAGCAACAGGGGACTGCAGGAAGAAGACAGGGGAAGAGGAAGAAGACAGTGC
>JAFLJL010002647.1:0-26083 GCA_018398815.1 Conus ventricosus
ATCTTAACAGCAGTGCGCACTGTTTTACCGAGTTCCCGGGGACAGACATTAGAGTAGACCCAAAGCAACTCACATTGAAAGTCCGCTACAACTGTTCCAACAGCAAGACAATATTATACAAACGTTTTACTGGTGGCTCCACAGCAGAGCTGAATTCAGTGTACAATGGGCTGACTATGCCAAACCCTATCGGCCTCTAGTCCTCGGCGACAATGCCGAGTTTGACTCTTTCCCCACCAGCCTCCCAGTGACGGGCTGTGCCGGACCAAGGTGCAAGTGAACTGTACCCCCCTGAAACTCATCGCCATCACTGTCCTCTACTCTACAGGTACAATTCTTGTTCATGGAAACCTGTGCAAAAAACGGCTACGTCATGAATTCGAATCACTCATCCAAGGTATTTGCGCAGTCGTTTCACTGACCCACCACGATTTCCATCTCAACCTCAATAATGTATGTGACAGCTTCCATTTATCTCATCTACAGTCTAAACATTGTTAACTAATACAAGTTTACGTCAAGACAATCACGAACAAAACAAAAACAAAACTTCTGTCCCTAATACATAGACACCAACTGAAAAGGTGAGGAATTATTGTTCAGTAAAAAAAAAAAAAACCCAAAAACAACAAACTAACAGACTCAAAATACGTTGACTTTTCATGTTCTAGATAATCTGTGTATGTGCTTTCCAAATGCTGTTCAAGTTACATACGTCCTCGTTTTTTTTCTTTAGGTAACTGCACATAATAAAAGATCCGTACTTATCTGTCTGTCTATCTATCTGTGTGTGTGTGTGTGTGTGTGTGTGTGTGTGTGTGTGTGTGTGTGTGCGTGCGTGCGTGCGTGCGTGCGTGCGTGCGTGCGTGCGTGCGTGCGTGCGTGCGTGCGTGCGTGCGTGCGTGCGTGTGTGTGTGTGCGCGCGCGCGCACTTGTGTGAGTGTGCGTGCGTGCGTGCGTGTGTGAAAAAGATTTCTGTTTCGTAAACACATGCTGTTCATGGGTACAAGAAACAATTTAATATATTGGTAACGACGGTTACTTATCACTTGTCTCAGTGTTAAACCAGTGACAGTGCGAGGTTTCAGTGATTATCTTACGAAATTATGAATGACAGTCCTTCACTTCTGTGTGGTTATTATCGTTCGCCAGAAGCCTGACGACACTTACTTTTATTAACTATTACATGAATCACTTTGTTTCAAGAAGCTCACTTTTGTTTTAAAGCATTAAAATGTAAATTTATTGTCACTGTCAATAACCATTAATAATTCAGTGAATACTATGCTTTCCGATTTATATGTTTAAATACAAAAGCTTTATGGACAAAATATTTTAAAAAAATGTATGTGTCATGAAAGCAAAGATTAACACAACATAATCTGCATGACATATGGAAGGTTCTTTTTTTTCTTCTGAGACGGTAATTAAATGATGAATACGGCAGTCTTACCAGAATCAGAAACGTAAATGTCTGGCAATAAACACAGCAATATTACCAGAATCGAAACAGTAAATGTCTGGCAAAAACACAGCAATATTACCAGAATCAGAAACAGTAAATGTCTGGCAAAAACACAGCAATATTACCAGAATCAGAAACAGTAAATGTCTGGCAAAAAACACAGCCGTGTTACCAGAATCAAAAACAGTAAATGCCTGGCAAAACACAGCAATATTACTAGAATCAGAAAGTAAACGTCTGGCAAAAACACAGCCGTGTTACCAGAATCAGAAACAGTAAATGCCTGGCAAAACACAGCAATGTTACCAGAATCAGAAACAGTAAATGCCTGGCAAAAACACAGCCGTGTTACCAGAATCAGAAACAGTAAATGTCTGGCAAAAACACAGCCGTGTTACCAGAATCAGAAACAGTAAATGCCTGGCAAAACACAGCAATGTTACCAGAATCAGAAACAGTAAATGTCTGGCAAAACACAGCAATGTTACCAGAATCAGAAACAGTAAATGCCTGGCAAAACACAGCAATGTTACCAGAATCAGAAACAGTAAATGCCTGGCAAAACACAGCAATGTTACCAGAATCAGAAACGTAAATGTCTGGCAAAAACACAGCGTGTTACCAAAATCAGAAACAGTAAATGCCCGAAAAACACAGCAATGTTACCAGAATCAGAAACAGTAAATGCCTGGCAAAACACAGCAATTATTACCAGAATCAGAAACAGTAATGCCTGGCAAAAACAGCAATGTTATCAGAATCAGAAACAGTAAATGCCTGGCAAAACACAGCAATGTTACCAGAATCAGAAACAGTAAATGCCTGGCAAAACACAGCAATGTTACCAGAATCAGAACAGTAAATGCCTGGCAAAACACAGAAATGTTTCCAGAATCAGAAACATTAAATGCCCGAAAAACAGCAATGTTACCAGAATCGGAAAAATTAAATGCCTGGCAAAACACAGCAATGTTACCAGAATCAGAAACATTAAATGCCCGAAAAACACAGCAATGTTACCAGAATCGGAAACAGTAAATGCCTGGCAAAACACAGCAATGTTACCAGAATCAGAAACATTAATGCCCCGAAAAACACAGCAATGTTTCCAGAATCGGAAACAGAAAATGCCTGGCAAAAAAAAGCAATGTTCCCAAAATCGAAAATTAAAATGCCCAAAAAACACAGCAATGTTACCAGAAGGAAACAGTAAAGCCTGGCAAACACGCAATGTTTCCGAATCAGAAAACTTTTAATGCCCCGAAAAACCGCAATGTTACCAAAATCGGAAACAGTAAATCCCCGGGGCAAAAACAGAAAATGTTTCCAGAATCAGAAACATTAAATCCCCCAAAAAAAACAAGCAATGTTCCCCGAACGGAAACATTAAATCCCCAAAAAAACACGCAAGTTACCGAATCGGAAAACAGTAAATGCCGGGCAAAACACGCATGTTCCCAGAATGGGAAAAACAGTAAATGCCTGGCAAAAACAGCAATGTTACCAGAATCGGAAACGTAAATGCCTGGAAAAACACAGAAAGTTCCCAGAATCGGAACAGAAATCCCTGGCAAAACACAGCAATGTTCCCAAAATCGGAAACGAAATCCCCCGAAAAACCAGAAATGTTACCAAAATCGGGAAACAGTAAATGCCGGGCAAAACACAGAAATGTTCCGAAGGGAAAACAGTAAATCCCCTGGCAAAACACAGCAATGTTACCAGAATGGGAACAGTAAATGCCTGGCAAAAACGCAATGTTACCAAAAACGGAAACGAAAAATCCCTGGCAAAAACAGCTGTTACCAAAATCGGAAACAGTAAATGCCTGGCAAAACACAGCAATGTTACCAAAATGGAAACATAAATGCCTGGAAAAAACCGAAATGTTACCAGAATCGGAAACAGTAAATGCCTGGAAAAAACACACAATGTTCCAGAATCGGAAACAGAAAATGCGTGGCAAAAAACACAGCATGTTACCGAATCGGAAACAGTAAATCCCTGCAAAAAAAGCAATGTTACCAGAATCGGAAACATTAAACCCCCGGGGAAAAAAACAGCAATGTTCCCAGAATCGGAAACAGTAAATGCCGGGCCCCAAAAACCGAAAATTTTTCCCAGAATCAAAAAACATTAAATGCCCAAAAAAACACAGAAATGTTCCCAGAATGGGAAAACTTTTAAATGCCCCGAAAAAACCCGAAATGTTACCAGAATCGGAAACTAAATGCCTGGAAAAAAAACAAAATGTTACCGATCGGAAAAGAAAATGCCTGGCAAAAACGCAATGTTACCAGAATGGGAAAAACAGAAAATCCCGGGCAAAACCAGCAATGTTACCAAAATCGGAAACGTAAATGCCTGGCAAAAACAGCAATGTTCCAGAATCGGAACAGTAAATGCCTGGCAAAACACAGCAATGTTACCGAATCGGAAACAGTAATGCCGGAAAACACGCAAGTTACCAGAATCGGAAACAGTAAATGCCTGGCAAAACACCCAGCAATGTTTCCGAATAGAAACTTAAAATGCCCCAAAAAACCGAAATGTTCCCAGAATGGGAAAAACAGTAAATGCCTGGAAAAAACCGAAATGTTTCCAGAATCGAAAACATTAAATGCCCCGAAAAAACACAGCAATGTTCCCAAAATCGGAAAAGTAAATGCCGGGGCAAAAACACAATTTTTCCCAGAATCAAAACATTAAATGCCCCGAAAAACACAGAAATGTTACAAAATGGGAAAAACATAATTCCCTGGCAAAACCAGCAATGTTCCCAAAATGGGGAAACAGTAAATCCCTGGAAAAAACCCAACCCAATGTTACCAAAATCGGAAACAGTAAATCCTGGCAAAACCAGAAAATGTTACCAGAATCAGAAACATTTAAAGCCCCGAAAAACCAGCAATGTTCCAAAATCGGAACAGTAAATCCCTGGCAAAAAAACGCAATTTTTCCCAGAATCGAAAATTAAATCCCCCGAAAAACACAGAAATTTTACAGAATCGGAAACAGTAAATGCCGGGCAAATACAGAATTTTCCAAAACAGAAAAATTATATTTATATTATATAAAAAGCAAGTTTAAAAGAGGTTTTAAAAAATCTAAAAATTTTTTTAAAGCCTTGGCTATCGGGTGGGTTTGGGTGTCTGACGATAGCCAGGTTTTGGAAACAAATTTGTAGATTTTTTTACCTCTTTTAATACTTGTCTTATCTAATGTTGCTCCCCAAGGGGTCGAGCACTTATAAAATTACCCTAGGCTTTTTAACCACATTTGTATATATAAGTACAGGCCGTATGGTTAATGTCCGGCCATATGGAAAATTTTACCATAAACATACCATACCGTCTAAAAGACATTTAGTCGGTATGGTTTAATGTGTTATATCATAATCATTTTGGTAAAAAAAAAAAGGGGGTCAGAGCTCTCTCTGTGTGTGTGTGTGTGTGTGTGTGTGTGTGTGTGTGTGTGTGTGTGTGGTGTGTGTGTGTGTGTGTGTGTGTGCACGTGTGTGTGCATGTGTGTGTGGGCGCGTGTGTATGCACGCGTGTGTGCGTGTGTGTGTGCATGTGTATGTGGTGTATGTTTTATATATATATATTGTGTGTGTGTGTGTGTGTGTGTGGTGTGTGTGTGTGTGTGTGGGGTGTGTGTGTGTGTGTGTGTGTGTGCACGCTTTGTGTGCATGTGTGTGTGTGTGTGTGTGTAATGCACGCGTTGTGTGTTGTGTGTGTGTGTGTGTGTGGTGTGTGTGGGGTGTGTGTGTGTGTGGTGTGTGTGTGTGTGTGTGTGTGCCCCGCGTGTGCATGCACGCGTGTGTGTGCGTGTGTGTGCATGTGTATGTGAGTGTATGTATGTATGTGTGTGTGCGTGTGTGAATGTATGTGTGTGTGCGTGTGTGAATGTGTGTGTGTGTGGGTCTATGTGTCCATGTGCTTGTTAATAAGGATACACATAAGGCACCCCATACAAATCCACTTATGTGCATGCACACGCACACACACACACACACACACAACACACACACACACACACACACACACATTGATGAGAGAGAGAGAGAGGAGAGAGGGGAGAGGGGGAGAGAGAGGAGGAGAGAGAGAGGGGAGAAAGAAAAGATTATCCATGACCAACATCACACACTTAAGAGGGTGAAATTTTTTTTTCTCTTTATTTGTTACAAAAAACAAGAAAAAACAGCAGTTAAAATAAACCCACAATAGAGGTACGTAACATCAAGGAGTTATATTTGTTGTGAGAATTCCGTCCTTTCTCAACAAAAAGAAAACATTCATGATGAAGAAGAGAGGCGGGTGGGTTGGTAAGTATTCCCCACCGCTGAAAACATCGACGATAGGGATCGAAGAGAATGAGAAAAAGGTAAAATATATCTCGAGAAATCACTGCTCTTTTCCAACACAAAACATTCAAGGGGTGTATTTTTGAAAGATGGCATGGACGAAGAAGAAGAGTCTGGGGTTTGGGGGAATGTTTTCCTGTCAAGTATTCATCACTAAAAAACATTCTTTGATATGGACGATAGGGATCGAAGTTTTGAGAGATAAAAAAGAGGAAAAAAAGGGTTTTAAAACGTGGAGAAGCGGTGGCAAGGGGGGGGGGGGGGGGGGTGTTGACAGATCGATGTTTCCTATAAAAAACATTTATTCGTAGTAACAGCTGCTGAGACAACAGGATGATGATGACAAATCGAAGGTAATGAAAAAAAAAGGGTTGAAAGGGAGGGGGGTTGACAGATTTTCTGTACCCCATTTTCGTATATTACGCAGAGTAGAGACAACCCCTATGACACGCTGGTAGTTGTTGGGTTTTTGTTTTTTGTTTGTTTGTTTTCGTTTCAAAACAAGAATTTAGCAGTTGCAGTAATAGTAGAAGTCGGTGGCGGTGTGGGATATGCCCAGTGCTCTTTCTTTTTCTTTTTTTTTTTTTTTTTTGCTATCCTCTAAGAAGAGGCAGTGTGGTGGCAGACAGACGACAGCTGATACTTCACGAATAGAGGGCCCCCAATCTTCTTACGCACTCTGTGTTGGGGAACAAGGCGTTTTGATACATGTGGCTTTTCATTTTTTCTAGACGACCTTTTTCGGGGTGACGTTTCGGGGGGTCAATGAATCGTACTGCGACATTGCCTGGCGAGCTTTTCGAACAGCCTTTCTCAAATTGTCTTTGGGGACTCAACGATACGATACTTCAACTTTCCTCCATACAGAGGGAAGATCACAGAACCCATTAGGATTCTGGCTTCAGGGAAAGTCTCGTTCAGCATCTGGATAAGGCTTTTCCATTCGTATTCGGAAAGGGTTTCCCACGCACACAGACGTTAGCAGTAAAAACAAACCAGACCAGTTTCACGTTAGAGTCCTTTTTTCCGGGTCCAAAAAAAACCCTCAAGGCGCTCGTGGAAGGTTGTGGATGAGTACATCTTCAGATTGGAGTTCCGCGCATAACTGCGCAAATGTCGCTTTTCCTTTCCCTCGCCCACCATCTCCCCATCCCCGATAACTACGGCACGGCCGAAAGTAGTGGAAGTACTACCATCATCACACGCCGCGGTTGTAATAGTCGTAGTGGAAAGTGGTGGTGGCGGTATTGGTCGTTGCTGTAGCGGCTGAAACCGAGGTTTCTGCAGCGGCAGAAGAAGGGGGCTGTGCTGTTGACAATATTCATGATCTGACTGACAAGAATCATCAGTGGCCCTTGGACTGCTGCTGCGGTTTACCAAAGTCGTCATCATCGGCGGCGGCGGTGGTGGTGGTGGGTACCGGCCTCCTCTACCAGATGTGCTGCTGCTGAGCGGGGGGTGGCATAGGAGGAGGAGGAGGAGGAGGAGGGGAAGAGGAAGAGGAGGAGGAAAAAAAACGAGAAAAGAGAGACCCTTGTGGGTGATGTTAGAAGTAGCAGCGGGGGCGGGAACTGTAGTTGACATGTTGGAGTTGTCGGTTGAGTAGGCTAGGCTTCTTCTTTCTGGGCCGGGAAAGTAGATCTTGCCAGGGCGAGTGCCAGCGGGGAGAATAAAAACGAAACGATGGCGAGGGGTCTCTTTATAGCGACTGACCCCTCCTCCTCCTAGACTCATTATCATATTCGTAAATTACGGACTTTAAAAAACAGTTGAGCGCTGTAGAGTTCTCTGGCGTGGTTCATATCTCGCGGCTTCGGGTCACCCACCTTTTGCAGCCCCTCGATGAAGTTCCCCATAGGACCGGCCGAGTTTGTTAAGCAGGTAAACCACACGGCCGTCGGTCTTCGCACGTTCTCCACGATGCTCTAGATCGGGATCGTCTCTTCTCGCCACTTTTTCAGGCCGATCCGCACTGGTAGCACGTTACCACATCCTGGCTGGGATTCGTTTCGGGCCTCAAGACGTCAAACGAAACCCGCTTTGACCCATACTCAGGGGGCGGATGATTATGGCGTCGCGCCCAATCCTTGCCAAAAGACTGAACGCGACATTCTAGGTCTTCCCAGAGGAATCTCCTCCATTTTGGGCGGTTCACCACGCCCCCGCCGCTCCTCTTCATCATCACGATCATCGTCATCATCATTCCGCGCTGACTCGTCATCGACGGACTAGGCCAAGGCTTTACCCAACTCCAGCGGTAGACGTAGCACATTATTTGCATTTCAAATGGTTGGAAATGAGACCCTGTCTTTGCCTGGCCAAAACCCAGTCGGCGATCAAACCCCCCAGGCGTCTGCGACTCCCGACTGTGTTGTCCGAGAAAAAAGCCATCTCTTCTTCCTCCTCCGAAACGGCCTCTCTAGATTTGACGCTTTTTTGCGAAATAAATGGTGCAGTTTCGCCCGGCCGCATGTGTCACGAATGGCCGCAAAAACGTTCGGGCTCAGGCTCAACAGGGGCCCATTTTGGCCGTCTTCATAATACCCCGCTCAAAATCGGCGGACAGCGTTGGAGTCCTGCCCTAGCGAATCGCAATGAGCGTTATAGTTTTTGGATCGTTGTTTTTTCAAAATCCACCTGGACAGACCGCCGTTCTAGCGTCGCGTCATCTCGCAAGTACTTTTCCACATATCCCCATGACGAATCTATTCATCATCATAGTAATCTTCATCACCTTCAAAGTCCTCGTTCTTCATCATCATCATAGTCATCATGTACTATCATCATAGTACAGTCCCACATCCAAAGCTTTCAGCAGCTTCTCCTGATCCGCTACATTTCTGTTTCGACCAGTTGGATCATAAACCTGGGCACCGGGGGCAGGTACTTGTTGCGGCATATCTCCACCACTTTGTTTTTCAACTGACTCGACATGCCCGCTCTGGATCATTTTTGTCAGGAACCGGTTGTAACAGTCAGCCTCTTCCACCCGGTCCATGATATTTTTTCGCGATAAAGTAACTCCGGCCTAGGTTCTTTTTATCAGCGACAACAAGGCGTCGGCTCGAACGAGGGGCCTGGGAAAACGTTTTGTTCCAGCGAGAGTACCCCTCCGGCCCCCGCAAGAGCTTCCTCAGCACGCGTTTGTATGGGACCCCAGGACACTAGCCAACACGTATTTGTTTCTGTTGAAGATGCCCCGGTGGTGGCCAAACTTCGCGGCTGCGGGGGGGGAGGTTTCCACGTTTTTGATGACGATGATGAATGGCGGTTGACTACTCCCGCGGGAGTGGGTTTAGTCAGATCATCCATAGCAGTCAGATCTTCTCCGTCTTCGTTCCCATTTCCCATGTTGGCGTCCTCTTCCTCCTGGGCAGAGGGGGTGTGTAGCGCCGACGGGAGGAGGGTTGCGCCTCATCATTGTCTCCCCACAACGCCATGGGGGTTTTGTGGTGGTGAGTCTTGATGCTGCTGCTGCTGCGGCGGTGGCGGCTGTGACTCTAACAAACGCCCGCTGGGATATATATATATATTTCCCTCCTCCGCCGCGGCCTCTCAAGTTACGCGGTGGTATCTTTTTCTTTCTGTCTTTCGAATGTGAGGCGAAGATGTCTCTAACCACCGATAGGAACCGAATAAAATAAAGTAGATCGCGTTCACGTCCAAAGTTTATTTTTTCTCAAAAACTCCACAACGAAAAGGGCAGTATTTAAAATTTCCCATTCGCTTTTTTCATCATCTTGTTCTTCTTGTCCACGACCTCGCGTGTGTGTGTGTGTGTGTGAAGAAATCTCAAAATGCTGGGAAACCCCGAATATTTTTTAGAAGAAGGAAACGATTATCTTTACATTCACAATCTCAAGAGGGTGAGAAGGGGAGCGGGGGAAAAAAAAAACCAACCATTGGGGGCTTTTACGGAAACATCAACTTTTGTCGCGCCTCCATAGGGTAGTAGGTAAACTTTTTTTTTTTCTAGCAATCTTTTCTTTTTTTCTCTTTCCACCACGCCCGCGATGAAGAAAAATCTTTCGACTAATTATGATGCGACGAAATCTCCACCACCAACCGCAACAACAATAATAGGAACCGAAGAAAATACTACAAAGAAGTACATTTTCATCCAAGTTTTATTTTTTTCCCCAACAAAAAAAATCGAAAGGGGTTTAAAAAAAAAAAAAACCATCGGCTTTACGAAAACAACACCACCTTTTTATTTTTTAAGAAGTCCGAAAGGGTTTTTTCGCTTTAGATTTCTTCAGGTCCCAAAAGGGTGGTGGTAAAACTTATTTCTTCCAAAACATCTTTATTTTCTTTTCGTGTGAAGAGGAAGACTTTCGACTACGATGATGATGCGAAGTCACACAATACCTCACGTTCACAATCCAAAGTTCGTTCGAAAGTCCAAAGGGTAACAACCGTTATTTCAAAGTCGCAGCATCTGGGTTGTTTCGTTTTCACGAAAGAAGAGTCTTTCGAATATGATGATGCCAATACCATCACCACGTTTTTCTTTACGTTCACAATCCACGTTTTTTCCCTTCTTTAAAGAATAAACCATTCGCTTTATTTCAAGTTTCAGCATCTTTTTTAAAATATATTTCCCACGCGTGATAAAGAAGTTTTCCCGACTATGATGATCCGACGAAGCCCTTAATACAAGCACCACCCCCAACAAGAAGGGGAAACCGAAAATAAAAAAAAAAAAAAGTACCTTACTACATTCACAAAACAATCCAAAAGTTGTTCGGGTTTTTTCTTTTTTTCCCCAAGTCCAAAGGGTTTTAAAAAAACCACCATTCGCTCAAGTTGCAACACACTTTACGTTCACAAAATCCAAAGAGTTAAAAAGCTCGCAAGTTGGAGCACCCGTTTTCTTTCGCTTTTCCTTTTTCGTCCCAAAAGAAGTCTTTCTTCGAAGTCTCTATAAACGACAACACCAAACAACAGGAACCGAATATGCGAAAAGTAGATTACTAATACTACATTCACAAATCCAAAGTTGTTTTTTGGTTGTGTGTTTTTTTTTTAATATAAAAGTCCAAAGGGTGGTAAACTTATTTCTTCAAGCATCTTTTTCTTTCTTTCGCGTGGGTGTGAAGAAGAAAAAGGGTCTTTCGACTACGATGATGATGCGAAGAAGTCTCTTAAACAAACACCACCACCAACAATAAGAACCGAATATAAACCTCACAAAGGTTGGGTTTTTTAGACGAAGTCAAAACCAGTCGCTTCAAACACCACCACCCCCACCAACATAGGAACCGAATATTACAAGTAGACAAACCAAAGTTGTTTTTTTCTTCTACCACAAAGCCCAAAAGGGTCAATCAACCCACCACCAACAAACGGGAAACCCGAATATACCAAAGTAGATTACTACTACTACTACCACCTTACAGGGAGGTCTCACACACAATTCAAAGGGGGTTGTTGTTTTTTTCCACCACAAGTCGAAAAGAGTAAAACCATTCGCTTTATAGGTGTGTGTTTTTTTTTCTCCAAAAGTCAGAAGAGTAAAACCCAAGTCGCGAAGACGTCTCTCTAAACAAACACCACCAACAACAATAGGAACTGAATATCAAAGTAGACAAACCAAAGTTGTTGTTGTTTTTTTCTACCCAAAGTCAGAAGGGTTTAAAACACCCCACCAACAATAATAATAGGAACCGAATATACCAAAGTAGATTACTACTACTACTAACTATCTTAAGGGTACACACAACCCAAAAAGTGGTTGGTTGTGTTTTTTCCCCACAAGTCAAAAGGTAAAATCGTTCGTTTTATTAGTACAATCCAAAAGTTGTTGCGGTTGTATTCTACAAAAGGGTCAAAAGGTTAAAACCATTCGCTTTATAGTACAATCCAAAAAGATGTTGCGGTTTTATTCTTCTACAAGTCAAAAAGGTTTAAAACCATTCGGTCGGTTTTTTTTTCCTTCCAAGTCAAAAAGGTAAAACCATTCGCTTTTAGTAAAATCCAAAAGTTGTTGCGGTTTTATTCTTCCACAAGTCAAAAAGGTAAAACCATTGTTTTTATAATAGGGACCGAATGTAAAACGTTTAGCCCGTCCAAAGTTTGTTTGTTTTTTTCTACAAAGTCAAAGGGTCAATAAACACCACCACCAAAAAATTTGGGAAACCCGAATATACCAAGTAGATTACTACTACTACTACTATCTTAAGGGGGACACAACAATCCAAAAGTGGTTGGTGGTGTTTTTTCCACCACAAGTCAAAAAGGTTAAAACCGTTCGCTTTATAGTACATCCAAAAAGGGTTGTTGCGGTTGTATTCTACCACAAGTCAAAAAGGTAATAACCATTCGGTCATTTTTTCCTTCCAAGTCAAAAAGGAAAAAACCTTTTCGCTTTTGTACAATCCAAAAGATGTTGCGGTTTTATTCTACCAAAGTCAAAAAGGTAAAACCATTCGCTTTATAGTACAATCCAAAAAGATGTTTCGGTTTTATTCTTCCCAAGTCAAAAAAGAAAAAACCATTCGCTTTCTAATAAATTAGATTACTTACGTTCATCCAAGTTTTTAAAGGGGTCTTCGGTTTTTAAAAGCAAATCCGACTCATATTATTCTACCACAAGTTAAAAAAGGTTAAAAACCATTCGCTTATTGTAAAATCCAAAAAAGTTGTTGCGGTTTTATTCTACCACAAGTCAAAAGGTAAAAACCATTCGCTTTTGTTGTACAACCCAAGAAGTTGTTGCGGTTTTATTCTACCACAAGTCAAAAAGGTAAAACCATTCGCTTTTATAGTACAATCCAAAAAGTTGTTGCGGTTTTATTCTACCACAAGTCAAAAAGGTTAAAACCATTCGCTTTATTGTAAAATCCAAAAAAGTTGTTGCGGTTTTTTTTCTACCACAAGTCAAAAAGGTTAAAAAACCATTCGCTTTATTGTACAATCCAAAAGATGTTGCGGTTTTATTCTACCACAAGTCAAAAAGGTAAAACCATTCGCTTTTGTAGTACAATCCAAAAGTTGTTGCGGTTTTATTTACCACAAGTCAAAAAGGTAAAAACCATTCGCTTTATTGTACAATCCAAAAAGATGTTGCGGTTTTATTCTACCACAAGTCAAAAAGGTTAAAACATTCGCTTTTGTAGTACAACCCAAAAAAGATGTTGCGGTTTTATTTACCACAAGTCAAAAAGGTAAACCATTCGCTTTATGCAATCCAAAAGTTGCGGTTTTATTCTTCCCCAAGTCAAAAGAAACCATTCGCTTTATAATATAAATTAGATTACCTTGTTCATCCAAGTTTTTCAAGTCTCGCGGTTTAAAAGCAAAAAAGCAAATTCCGCTTCATAAAGTTCATAATTTTAAGTCCGGGTCCACGATGATGATCACGAGGCTTATTATTATCACGTCTTTTCTCTTTCATCATCGAGGACCCTTTTTTAATTTTTTATTTCGAACTTTTTAGCAGCTCGGTTTTTAAAAAAGGAAAAAAGAAGTTATTTAATAACGATCCGACCACGACCGCGACCCCCGAGTCTACCCCACCCCCTCCCCAGGGTACCGGCAATATTTTACTAACTTATAAGCCATCCACCACCACGGGCTAACAAGAATAAGTTCAGGAATTCCTAAAGTTAAAAAGCCCGTATCATGAGAAAGCTACCAATCATCACCATCATGGGGACAAACAAAAAAACAATATGTAGTAGTAGTGGTAGCAAAAAGAAGGGAAACCCACTACCCTTTCTTCATCATCATCATCATCATCATCATCATTCGAGTTTTATCAAGAAAAAAGAGGAGGTCGTCATTATAGACGCCTAATCCCGCCCACCGCTAATAAGTCCAGGAATTACAAAAGTAAAAAAGCCCGTATCATGAGAAAGCTACCAATCTTCACCTCATCGGGACAAACAAAAAACAAGTTGAAAGTAGTAGTTGTAAAACGAAGAAAGGGGCCCATACTTACTCATACTCATCATCATCATCATCATCATCATCATCATTCGAGTTATTATCAAGAAGAAGAGGAGGTCGTCATTTCAGACGCCCCAATCAGGCCCACCGCAAATAAGTCAGGAATTAAACCCCTTAATCCCCCAAAAGTTAAAAAGCCCATATCATGACGTGATGCTCTCTAGAGTTTTGTCAAATACCGATTCAGATTCAGATGAGAAAGCTACCATCATCACCATCATGGGACAAACAAAAACAATTTGATAAGTAGTAGTAGTAGTGTAGTAGTTTGTAGTAGTAAAAAGAAGGAGCCCACTACTTTCTCATACTCATCATTTATCATTTATCATCATCATCATCTTCATTCGAGTTATTATCAAGAAAGAAAAGGAGGAGGAGGTGTCATTATAGAGGAGGTTTATAGCAGGGCGCCCAAAAATAATTCCCTGAAACGAAAATATCTTCTAACAGCACACACACACACACACACACACACACACACACCACACCAACACACCACACACACACAACACACACACACACCCCAAAACACACACGGTGTCTGTGAGGATTTTTTTTCAAGAGGAAAGTTGAACACGCTCAAAACAGATACAAACTTTTAAGTCGAAACTAACATATTTTACAGTCATCATCATCATATCGGTGGCATATTAGGCATTTTTTAGCCTTCTCAATGTAAGATGATTTATGTTTTAGCGCGGAAGTAGTGTTTGGTCTTATTCTCGCTTTAAAACACACACATAAAGCACAAACGAGTCAATATTTGTTTGAAACATCCGGAGGGGACAAGTTCTGAACAGTTTGTGCTCATTGACTGACTGGCAAGTTATTATTCCGGTATTAACGATTCTGTTAGGGGGGGGGGGGGGGGGGGGGGGGGGGAAAAGAAAAGTTTGCTGACGTTTTTTGTCAATTTTGTTTGTTCGAAAAAGGCGCCTTCTTGTTGAAGATCGACCTGAGTAGAAGAAGAGACGGGGAGGGGAGTGTGTACCTTGTTTGTTTTTCTTCCTCATATCATTTCATAACATATCGGTGGCACGTTAGGCATTTTCAGCCTTCTCAATGTGGATGGTTTGGTTTCCTTGTCCTTTGAACAAGTTCAGTTTACAGCAGCAGTAAATTCCTTGCAGAAGAGGAGGAGAAAATATGCTATTATCGCAACAAGATCGAACTCAGAAGAATAAGATGGGGAAAGAGTGTGCTACGTTTCTTCTTCTCATATATAAACATATCGGTGGCATATTAGGCTTTTCAGCCCAATCAATGTAGGATAATTTACGGTTTAACGCGAGAAGTAGTGTTTGGTCTTATGCTCGCAAAAAAAGCCACACACATAAAGCACAAACGAGTCAATATTTGTTTGAAACATCCGGCGTGACAAGTTCTGAACAGGGTTTGTGCTCATTGAAATGATGGAAGTTTTATTCCCGGGATTTTAAAGATTCTGTTAGTGGGGGGAAGAAAGAAAAGTTTGCTGACGTTTTAGTCAATTTTGTTAGTTTAAACAGGCGCCCTCTTCCCTTGTTGTAGATCGACCTGAGTAGAAGAAGACGGGGGAGTGTGCTACTTTTTCTCCTTTTTTTATATCATTTCGTAACATATCGGTGGCACGTTAGGCATTTTCAGCCTTCTCAATGTGGATGGTTTGGTTTCCTTGTCCTAGAACAAGTTCTGTTTACAGCAGCAGTAAATTCTTGCAGAAGAGGAGAGGGAAATATGCTATTATCGCAACAAAATCGAAATCAGAAGAATGATGTGGAAAGAGGTGTGCTACGTTTCTTTTCTCTATCATAACATATCGGTGACATATTAGGCATTTTCAGCCTTCTCAATGTGGATGGTTTGGTTTCCTTGTCCTAGAAAAAAGTTCTGTTTACAGCAGCAGTAAATTCCTTGCAGAAGGAGGAGAGAAACTATGCTATTTTCGCAACAAGATCGAACTCAGAAAAATAAAACGGGGAAAGGTGCGTACGTTTTCTTCTCATATCATAACACATCGGTTTGGATATTAGGCATTTTCAGCCCACTCAATGTAGGATAATTTACGGTTTTAGCGCGAGAAAGTAGTGTTTGGTCTTATGCTCGCATAAAGCACACACATAAAGCACAAAAGAGTCAATATTTGTTTGAAACATCCGGCGTTTATCGAGACAAGTTCTGAACAGTTTGTGCTCATTGACTGGGCTGGCAAGTTATTATTCCGAGTATTAACGATTCTGTTAGTGGGGGGAAAGAAAAGAAAGTTTGCTGACGTTTTAGTCAATTTTGTTGTTTGACCCGGCGCCCTCTTCTTCTAGTTGTAGATCGACCTGAGTAGGGAAAAAGACGGGGAGAGTGTGTGCATCTTTTTTTCTTTTTGCTCATATCATTTCGTAACATATCGGTTTGGGACGTTAGGCATTTTCAGCCTTCTCCATATTTGTTTGAAACATCCGGCGTGGACAAGTTCTGACGTTTGTGCTCATTGACTGCTGGCAAGTTATTATTCCGAGTATTAACAATTTGTTAGTGGGGGAAAAAAAGAAAAGTTTGCTGACGTTTTAGTCAATTTTGTTAGTTTGAACAGGCGCTCTCTTGTTGAAGATCGACCTGAGTAGAAGAAGAAGCGGGGAAGGAGAGTGTGCTACCTTGTTTGTTTTTCTTCCTCATATCATATCATAAAATATCGGTGGCACGTTAGGCATTTTCAGCCTTCTCAATGTGGATGGTTTGGTTTCCTTGTCCTAGAACAAGTTTGTTTACAGCAGCAGTAAATTCCTTGCAGAAGAGGAGAGAACTATGCTATTATCGCAACAAGATCGAACTCAGAAGAATAAGACGGGGAGAGAGGAGAGTGTGCTACCTCTTTTTTTTCTTTTTTCTCATGTCATATCGTATCATATCGGTGGCATATTATTAGGCATTTTCAGCCTCCTCAATGTAAGATGTTTCTGGTTCGCGGAGATAGTGTTTGGACTTATTCTCGCATAAAGCACACGTCGAGAGTCCATATTTGTTCGAACATCCGGCGTTTATAAGTTTGAACAGTTTGTGCTCATTGACTGATGGCAAGTTATTTTTCCGAGTATTAACGATTCTGTTAGTGGGGGGGAAAAAAAAAAAGAAAGTTTGCTTTTGACGTTTTAGTAAATTTTGTTAGTTTGAACAGGGGGCCCTCTAGTTGAAGATCGACCTGAGTAGAAGAAGAAGACGGGGAGAGAGTGTGCTACCTGTTTTTTTTTTTCTTCTTCTATTCGCATCATAAACATATCGGTGGCAGTTAGGCGTTTTCTGCCCTTTTCAATGTCGGATAATTTAAGGTTTTGACGAGAAATAGTTTTTGGGTCTTATTCTCGCATAAAAAGCACATGCGCGGTTTAAACAACGCGAAATTCAATATTTGTTTGAAAGATATGGCGTGTCTGGCCGTTTATCAAGACAATTTTTGAAAGGTTGTTAACAGTTTCTGGGTTCAACAACATTGACTGGCAAGTTATTATTCCCAGTATTAACGATTCTGTGAATGGGGAGAAAAAAGTTTGCTGCTTTCGAAAAGTTTTCGTCATTTTTTGTTTTGTTGTTGTCGTCGTTGTCAGATTAAAACAGGTGCCCTTTCCAGTTGTAGATTCCGTATCCAAACCGAAATGTGGGGGGTGGTTATAAAATCTACGCGCGTAAGTTTCAATCACGTCGCCGCTTCTTCTTCAGTATTAGTTTGTTTTTTTTCCTTCATGTAGTATACTAAACGAACGCGGCGACCAAATTTTGGGCGTTAGAGCGGAACCAGCGCGTGCATTTCCTGTGGGAAACGCACGATGTATGTTATTTTTTAGATTTCCCGTGGAAAAAGCACGATTGTATGTTACTAGTAGTAATAAAAACGCGGATAAGAATGGAAATACACCAGAAAAGTTAAGTCGGGCTGAACTGGAAGAATAAGACAGGTACACTGCGGGACAGAAAGGGAATGATCTTAGTGCTTTTTGTCTTCTTTAGAAGTCCCGGAACTGCCAGCTCGGCAGGGAAAATGGATCGGGCGTGTCTTTTCTTTCGTTTCACTTTTTTTTTGTAGACAAACCCGGCAGCGCAAGTTCCTTTCCATCGAAGTCGATCGGAATAATGTAAATGGTCACCACATCAGGTTTCATTTCGAAATGGGCCCAAAGGAGTTTCCATAAAGCGCGGGAGGAGTCGGAAGGAGAAGACGACGACGTCATCATCATCAGTGATTTCCCTGATACAGACTGCTGGCGCTCGTGTGGTCCGCACCAGCTAGTGACAGTACCACAGTCAAATGACAAAATCAGGAATTGTTGGGCGTTGACTCGACGAAAAGAAGAGAGAAACGTTTCCTCGACCATCTTCTCGCTGACTGAGGGGGCAGCCCCCACGTTTGTTTTTTTTTTTTCTTCTTCTTCTTCTTCTTCCTCTGTGGATTAGATCGCGATAATAGCGGATTCTTTTTTTTTAGAGACAGAAGTGAAGTAGAAGAGTCTCGCCGTTACACCGTATTCGCAAGAACTGCCGTACTTTTCTTCGTTGATAATCCTAAGTTCAGGCCCCTTTCCTCCCGAAGTTTTCCTGAAAGAGGAAAAATAATGTCACACGGCCGGGATTCCAGGAGCAATGGCGCGTGATATTGGATGTTGACGATTACTGGGAGAGACCATCGTGGTGATTTAAACGTCCCCAAAATTGGTACTCATCATCATCGTCATCATCATATCATTAGAAATACACAATTTTATGTTAATGAGAAGAAAGAGAAAGTCAGTCCTCCGCATTGTTGTTTTGTCTCATAAATGTCATAGGGGGTTGTGGGGGGTGGGGGGGGGGGACATTTAATAAACGTTTTCTCATACACAGCCCTAGGGCCTTTCCCTCGGTTACTAGCTGTAACCACAGTTGGAAGAAGCCAACGGGAAAAAAAAAAAAAAACAACAGCGGCGCGCGCCGCGTGTGTGTGCGTGTGGGGTGTTCTCCTTCTTCAGAGGCACAACAACAACTACCTTCGTTGTATAGTCCAAAGATGGCGGAAATTTTTGGGCGCCAGTGGGTTTGCAGATAGCGTCTCATAACTTTCACCGTTGTTGTCAAGAACGAGATGTATCTTGATGGTCATCGTTTCAGGATCGAGTGTGTGCAGAAATTTAGTCACTGTCGCCAGGAGATCGTTGACCACGAGCGCGGGGGAGTTGACGCTGGTTCTTGGACAGTTTGAGCCCTAGAAAGACCAGCCTTTTGAGGTTTCTTTTTCCCCGCAAGCTGTCTCAGCATGTTGAAAGCGAAATTTTAGAAACCAAAATGTTAATGTGACACTGACATTCTGTAAATACTTATCAAATTTCTTGATCATGAATTTGTCACTTTCGCACAGACCAGCGGCTTCAACACGACCATGAATTCGGAGTATCCCTTTTGTAGGGTCGTCGGATGGGTGATGTCCCTCCACACGGAGGGGTAATACATGAGAGAGTTGAACCTTTTACAAGCGCTTCCCAGATAAGCCCGGTCCGACAGTGGAAGCATCTTGAAGATCATCAGCAATTCGAGCTCCGGTAAGTTTCTAGACCCAAACGAGACGCTGGTCAGAGGCACCCGCCACCGTGCTGGCTATTTCCTCCTCCATGGTGTCCCGGGAAAAAAAATTTCTGCCCCGTCCAGTTTGCAAGTGGCGGCACAACAGTTGTTTTTTTTTGTCTTTTTTTTTATTTTTTTTTACATTTTCAAAAAAACACCTATTAATACTCCCTCTCGTTGCTTCAAAGTTATTGTTTGCTAAGAGGAGTTAGCTTCCCACCAACCAGTTATCAAAGACGGGGGGGGGGGGGGGGGGGGGGGGGGGGAGGGGGGGCAGGTGGGTGATCTATTTTTTTTCTTGATTTAAGAGTTTATCGTAGGATTACTACAATCCCGTTTAAATGCGGAAGTTTGCGAAAGGGGGGTGGGGTGGGGTGGGGAGAATGGTAGCTTGAGCCACAGGCGTTGCTAATGTTCTTCTTCTTTTTTTTCTTCTTCTTCTTTTCGGGCTGTTCGGACTTGTTGTAAGTGGTCAGGAAGGTCTAGCATCCCACGGAGGACAGTTTCCCCGCCCGCCCATGGTACCTGCGATCGAAAAAGCCCAGGTTTCTTCAGAATAGTAAGTCCGACAATCGTCAACTGAGCGATTTCATCAAAGAAGAAAAAAATCCAAGGGTGGCAGAAAACCATAGTCGAAGAAGAAGACACTCCGACGATGATATCTTATTTCTTTTTAGAAAAGAGGCTGACAGCAGACACTCCCCTTCTTCCCTTTTTTTGTAGTAGTAGTATAAATATGTAAAGGGGGGGTGGGAAGGGAGTCTCAAGCCCCACACACACACGGTAGCAGTCCTGATAGCAAAAAAAAAACAACAACAACAACAATACTTTACTCTCTTGGGTTGGGTGGGGGGGGGTGAGGTCGTATGAAGCTGGACCAAATCACTACAAAGCGGAATACTGGAGAAATATAAGGTTTTCTTAAATGTTTTCAAAGAAGATATACTTACGACAAAAAAAAAAGTCCTCCTAACTACCTGAAAATGTATGCTGCTTTTGTTGTTATTATTGTAAAATTGGATTTTTTTTTCTCCCCCGAAAGCTCTAAAACTATAAAAAACCTCCCTTTTTCTCAGTAAAGAGTCAGTAAAGTAGCCGCGAGAGAGAGGGGAAAGAAGAAAACGAAATTCCCGACCCCACTTAAGGTGGTGAGACTCGTGGCCACTTGTGGGTTTTGAACTTTCGCACAAACTGAATAACCGTCCACCTTCGTAACACCACCACCAGTACACCACCAATTAAATTTTCCCGTTACACATTCGTTCTTAATAAGAACGTGGGTGTTTCTTAATGACGACCAACAACAAATAAAACACAAAAAACAAAGAATCGATGAGGGGGAAACGGGTCATTTTCGTCCTAGATTATAGCCATAAAGTGGCTGGCTGGCGCACTCGGTTTTGGCCCATGAAACCGGGTGAAAGTACGAGATTTTATCATTTAGACTCTTTGGGGGGGGGGTCAAAATAATTCGCAACAAATGCGCATTTTAATGCAAATAATGTACAAAATCAAACGTTCGAAATGTGTTAAAATAATAAAGGGGGGGGGGGGGGGGGACAAAAAAAACAAACCCAACCACAAAGAATTTTTTTTTTTTTAAAAAAACACACACAGAGTTCATTCCACGAAGAGCGTGTCTCCATTCGAGTAAATTACAAAGCGACAAAGGGTTGGTAATAAGAAGAAAAAAAAGACACAAAAAAACGCATCCCCCGCCCAAACGTGCTGCTGTTTTGCTTATAGGGGAGTCTACTATGACCCCCGGAACATTTCAGCCGCGAGTCGTTCCCCGCATTTTGGGTTTGGATACAGAGCATCTCGGTACATCGTTCTCAGGGGTCTTTTGTCTGCGAATCTTTGGTGATTTTTTTGAGATTGATCAATCGGATAATGACATCCTTATTATTATCCTTCTGGCGCCATTCGTTAACGACGTTTTTCAGATTCGCGTTGGAAATTGTCACGAGTTTTTCAGAACACCTCCGTAAAAGGGATTTCAGTTACTGTGCCGAAGATAATTTTAGTGACGTTAGGAAAGGCGGACTCGATTTTGTTGATGAGCTGTCGCCAGCGATTCGTGGAAAATGCTTCCCCAAAACAGGCATTGGCGCTGAAAGAAAAAGAGGACAGCTTTACGTCTTCTCGTTTCTCCATCTTCGACAGCGATTTGGAAACGCTGTTTATTGTTGGTTCTTGCATTTAGGCGTATTAGCAGTTCGAGTTTTGACCCCAAATGATCCACCCTGATGGCTCTTTCTTTTCCCGGGTCCCAAGACGCCCCAATCACCGATTACTACCGCCACTCGAGCCTCCCCGTTGCGGTTCAGGGTGGTAGGGTGGTGGCGGCGGCGGGTGACGATCTTCCATCTTTTCTTAGTGGTGGGAAAAACCCCTTGGCCCGGTCGAAGCGGGTGGTTTTAGGATGATGAAGCGCTTGGCTGACAGACGATGAGGATGATAATGATGGGCACGGCCCCCGTTTATATATGACTACTTTCGTTAATAAATGTAACAAAACCGACCCGGCATTTCTTCTTCGTGTTTTTCTCATAGATTTTAGTCCGCCCCCCCACCCCCCTCAAAAAAAAAAAAACTCAAACCCCCAAAAATTAACGCCACAAAGAAGATCAGAAAGGACAAAAGGCCAGGCAAAAGAACATCAGAAAGGGGGGCGAAAGATTGTGATTTTGAGGTAAAAGAGTACGACAAGAACTTTGGTTGGTCGGGTAGTAGATAGTTTGCCTATTGTATTAAAGGTTGTTACTTCTTCTTCTTCTTGGGTTTTGACGTATCTGGTTAAAACCGTAGCCGCGGCGTTTGCTGTGGGCAGCCGAAAATTGGGAAAAAGTCGGCATTGTAGTAATCCGAAAAGTTAATCGCCAAGAGGTAGTCGTGGTCTCTGGCGTTTATAGGAAGAGTCCAGTCCGTGTGTGATACACTAAACGTAACTCCCGGGAGGATGGTTGACTCCGGGGGGAGTCACTTTGGTCGAGTGTGATTCCATAGGTACTGTTTCTGACATATTCCCGATGTTCTTGTTGGGGGGATGGACAGTTCAGCGACTGTCCAGGGGCGTGGCTTTCCGCACGAAGGGTTCGATGTTTCAGTCCCTGGATTTTTCATTGTGCAGGTGGACATTTGTTCGCATCGACAACTCAATGTCACCCGCTGGGTCTTCATCCGTACCTGGCCCCTAAATCGCGTCATCAACCGCCACAGCCCCTAAGGAAGAAAAATGTAGACAGTAGAATCTACTCCCTAATAACATTGGCCCACTCAGATACGTTTGCCGTTCAGAACTTTCATCTCTAGCGCCGCCACCACTTTATGAGCAGTTAAAAAAGCAGGGAGAGAAAAAAAAACGGCATTTGAGTCTAAGATGGAGGCAGGGGGGGGGGGGGGGGGACCAAATCTAGTCTTTCTTCGTCCTTCACTCCCATCTTTAACCGATAATAAGAAGTTTCCCCTTAGTCATTTTTCGATGCAGTCTCCCAGAAACGTCATTAATATGGATGGGTGGTGGATTTTATCATTCAGGCGGCTTGGCCACGAAAGTGTGATAGGAACGGAATTTTCGTGTGTGTGGGGTTTTGGAGGGTGATGAAAAATTAAGCAGAATGTTAATGTGGGAAATAGTGTACCCACAAATAAAACTGTCTCTCCTTTCTTCTTCCTCTTCGGTAATGTTCAGATCCGTAGTAAAGAACGTATTTCATCACACACACACACAAAAATACACCCCCCCCCCCCCCCGCCCTTTTAACGCACCCCCTTCATTTTAGATTAACAAGGTACATTTGGTTGATTATTCGTGGCTCCTTGGCTTTCTCGGAGTATCAGCAGAAAATAGTTTTCTTTCCGTTCATTGTGGTGCTTGAACTCCCTTCCACAGGTATAAAATTCCTCTGATCGTTTTCAAATAAAACGAGGGTAACTGTTTGTTTTAAGAAAGTACCAAAGCTCAAATGGTCTAAAACCAAGTTTAGGCTGTTTAGGAAAGAACAAAGATTAAGAACTCAATCATAGTTTGTTTTCACCCCTACGGACTACAAAAATTTATTTATATATATATATATATTTTATAATATATATATATATATTATTTATATTAAAATATATATATATTATATATATGTGTGTGTGTGTGTGTGTTTTGGGGTGTGTTTTGTGTGTGTGTGTGTGTGTATTTTACTAATAAATTCCAAGGATAAGTATATATATATACACGTGTGCGTGTGTGTGTGTGTGTGTGTGTGTGTGTGTGTGGTGTGTGTGGGGTGTGTGTGTGTGTGGTTTTGTGTGTGTGTTCTTTTCTTCTTCTTCAAATTTAACGTCTGTCCCCGTTAAGTGATATTAGACACTTGTGTGTGTGTGTGTGTGTGTGTGTGTGTGTTGTGTGTGTGTGTTGTGTGCGTGCGTGCGTGCGTGCGTGCGTGCGTGCGTGCGTGCGTGCGTGCGTGCGTGGTGTGTGTGTGAGGGCGCGCGCGCGCGCGAGTGTGAGTTTGTAAGTGGTCTTCATGTGTGTATGCGTCGAGGGCGTTAAATATATGCAAGCGTGCTTGCATACTATATGTGAGCGTGCGTGCGAGTTTGTAAATGTGGGCATGTGCGTGCGCGCGCTTGTGCATGTTTGTATGTGTGAGGTTTAACTGCTGCTATCAACTTTATGAACAGTTGTGCCCTGACGGCTCCTGTCCAGGCTGTAGTTTACAATGGACTTCATTGGAAGACTGGGACCACACAGTGTAGTTTACAATGGGCTCACTGGAAGACTGGGACCACACAGTGTAGTTTACAATGGGCTCCACTGGAAGACTGGGACCCCACAGTGTAGTTTACAATGGGCTGAATGGGAAGATTGGGATCAACAGTGTAGTTTACAATGGGCTCAACTGGGAAGACTGGGACCACACAGTGTAGTTTACAATGGGCTCCACTGGAAGACTGGGACCACACAGTGTAGTTTACAATGGGCTCCACTGGAAGACTGGGACCCACAGTGTAGTTTACAATGGGCTCAACTGGATAGACTGGGACCACACAGTGTAGTTTACAATGGGCTCCACTGGAAGACTGGGACCCCACAGTGTAGTTTACAATGGGCTCAACTGGATAGACTGGGACCACACAGTGTAGTTTACAATGGGCTCCACTGGAAGACTGGGACCCACAGTGTAGTTTACAATGGGCTCAATTGGATAGACTGGGACCACACAGTGTAGTTTACAATGGGCTCCACTGGAAGACTGGGACCCCACAGTGTAGTTTACAACGGGCTCCACTGGAAGACTGGGACCCAACAGTGTAGTTTACAATGGGCTCCACTGGAAGACTGGGACCCCACAGTGTAGTTTACAATGGGCTCACTGGATAGACTGGGACCACACAGTGTAGTTTACAATGGGCTCAAACTGGATAGACTGGGACCACACAGTGTAGTTTACAATGGGCTCAACTGGAAGACTGGGACCACACAGTGTAGTTTACAATGGGCTCAACTGGAAGACTGGGACCCCACAGTGTAGTTTACAATGGGCTCCACTGGAAGACTGGGACCCCACAGTGTAGTTCACAATGGGCTCAACTGGAAGACTGGGACCACACAGTGTAGTTTACAATGGGCTCAACTGGAATACTGGGACCACACAGTGTAGTTTACAATGGGCTCAACTGGGAAGATTGGGACCACACAGTGTAGTTTACATGGGCTCAAATTGGAAGATTTGGGACCACACAGTGTAGTTTACAATGGGCTCCACTGGAAGACTGGGACCACACAGTGTAGTTTACAATGGGCTCAACTGGAAGACTGGGACCACACAGTGTAGTTTACAATGGGTCCACAGGAAGACTGGGACCACACTGTTTAGTTTCAATGGCTCCACTGGAAGACTGGGACCACACGTGTAGTTTACAATGGGCTCAACTGGAAGACTGGGACCACAGAGTGTAGTTTACAATGGGCTCAACTGGGAAGATTGGGACCACACAGTGTAGTTTACAATGGGCTCAACTGGGAAGATTGGGACCACACAGTGTATGTTTACAATGGGCTCCATTGGAAGGACTGGGACCACACAGTGTAGTTTACAATGGGCTCAACTGGGAAGACTGGGACCACACAGTGTAGTTTACAATTGGGCTCCATTGGAAGACTGGGACCACACAGTGTAGTTTACAATGGGCTCAACTGGGAAGATTGGGACCACACAGTGTGTTTACAATGGGCTCAACTGGGAAGACTGGGACCACACAGTGTAGTTTACAATGGGCTCAACTGGGAAGACTGGGACCACACAGTGTAGTTTACAATGGGCTCAACTGGGAAGACTGGGACCACACAGTGTACTTTACAATGGGCTCAACTGGGAAGACTGGGACCACACAGTGTAGTTTACAATGGGCTCAACTGGGAAGGACTGGGACCACACAGTGTAGTTTACAATGGGCTCAACTGGGAAGATTGGGACACACAGTCGCGTTTCATCCAATTACTGGTCCGTAAGTGATGACTAAATTTCCTGACAGCACTGCAGGTGTCGTACCTTGCAGGCCTGTTTGGACACCGTGTCACGACCGACCCCTGGAGGTCTGCCCTGACAGGATCGGTCTAGATGGGAGTGAAGGGAGTGACTGACCTCACACGCCCCGCAAGAGACCACACAAGAAAGATTACGATACAACACCCCATTTATTCACATCAACACACAATCGCAAAAAAATATTTAACACCCCCCGCA
>JAFLJL010002647.1:27083-37859 GCA_018398815.1 Conus ventricosus
CCTTGCAAATGCTTAGACATATTATGCCTCCTGGGGTTAATCTGGGAGCTTTAAAATTTGGACCTCAACTCAAACATTTTCCCCGTCGATCAACCCCCTGTTTTCGATGCGGAGACCGCGAAAGAAGTTGTTCCATCTCTTCCCTTTCGTGACCCAAATTTCCGCGGGGGGTTTCCTGCTGGCAACCTCTCTCGCGCAGCATAGCTCTTCCCTACCAGAATGCCTCTTCCCTAGCAAAATTTTCCTTCTGTCAGTCTCCTCTCTGCGCAGGCCTCCATCCATCTGTTTCCCTCTGCGGGTTTCCCTGCCCGGGCAGCATCCTCTCGTCGCTGTTGCTTAAAAAATCGACAGGGCGAAAACCCTGGGGGGGTTCACCACTCCCGCCCGGGAGGGATGCCCCGTTTGACCCGCCCCCGGGGCTCGACTTTCCCATGAGGAAAGCCCCCCCCGGGCTACTCCTTACGGGGGAAGCATGGAGAAGAGAGGGTTTCGATTTCTGCGATTTCAAAAAAGCCCCAGTTGCTTCGCTATGCTCTGACGCTTCCGAGCGGAAGTGCCAGTGGGGGGTCTCGCAGGAAAAATTCCCCCAGGAAGAAGTATGAAAGTACTCGGGGGGGCTATCGGCTACTGCTGGAATGTATAATACTGTGTCGCGTACTGGTACTAATGTGGGGACTAATCCTGAAGCCCCCCCTTTTCTTTGACGCACCCGCCCCATACCACCAGCACCGGCGTTGCCATGACAACAATACCCTAGGTTTTCAAATAAGGGAAAAAGACAACCCACTAAAAAGAAAAAATATTTTGGGATGTGTGGTGTGTGTGCGGAGGGTTTTCCCGGCCCCTGCCCCCATCTGGCAACACCCCGCTCCCGCACGAGCAACAGGCGGTGGGGGCCACCGAAAAAAAAAAAAAAAAAAAAAAATGTCCGCTGCCCCCACTCTGGAAACACCGCGCTCCACGCACAGCAAAGTGCGGGGGGGCTCACCGGAAAAAAAAAAAAAATGGCGCAAAAACCCGGAGAGGGGAAAAAGTGACAAAACGCCGAACACCCACCTGTACTAAACCCCCCCGGTTAAAAACTGGTTAACACAAAACAGGTGCAGATGGGGGCCCAAACAAAAAGGGCAGATTCGGCCGAAACTGGTGAGGTACCCCGGGGGAAAGAGGTCTGGACGCGGTCGATCCCTTCGTCTCGCCGACCCCCCAGTCACGCGGATTTCCCTCACCCCCCAAAAGACTCCTTCACGCTAGTCCCCCACCCAACCACCCAAAACCCCACAACTAACTAACTAAACGAATACAAAACAGAAGAACTAAAAAGGTACTCCGCAAAGGAAAGAGCAGTCAGACCCCTTCACATCCCGGACGAGCCCCCACAATTGTCACGACCGACCCCGGGATTCTGCCCTAAAGGGATCGGTCTAGTGGGGGGAAAAGGGAGTGACTGCCCTCACACCCCCCGCAAGACCACACAAGAAAGATTACGATACAACACCCTTTTATTACAAAAACCCCCAAAAAATCGCAAAAAAATATTTCAACCACGCCCCATGCACAACCCAAATAAAGCTTCCCAACACACACAACTGAAAAACAAAAAAGCATTTCCTTTTGAATCCCAAAATCACATCAACTTTCAAAAATATCTTTTCAAATTTAAAACCTTTTTCCAGCACCCACCCCTTTCCACCCCCCCTCCTCCCCCAATCTTGGAGCCCCCCCTGGCATGGGTGCTCCAAAAACCGGGGGTCGGTTCTTAAAGAGAGTCTTAAGGCCGACACCCTTGAACAACAAAGAGGTGGAGGCGCGCCGGGGGGGGGGGGGGGGGGGGGATGGCGTTGTTCTGGAGGCCCTGGCGGGGCAGGCCCGGCCATCAACCCCCGGGCTTTTCCACCGTACGTGGCCTAAACCCAGTGCGTGGCCCCAACCCAGTGCGTGACCCCAATCACGCGGGTCCCCCCCCGTCGCCACAACCAGTGCGCGGCCCCCAACCAGGGTGGCACCAACCGTGCGGGGCCCCCAACAGTGCGGGGCACCCAACCAGTGCGCGCACAACCAGTGCGCGGCCCAACCCAGTGCGGGCCCCAACCTGTCTGGCCCCAACCCAGTGCGGGGCACCAACCATCCAAGCCCCGGGGGGGAACCCCCCCAGGAGGGGGGAAAAGGAGTGGGGGAGAAAAGGAAAAGGGGGAAGGGCACGGGAAACCCCGCAGTCGTACGTCTGACCATGCTTTTTAAATCCTACAGCCATCGAATGGGCGGGGGGAGGTCTATTAAAACCCCAACAACACCAGCTCACACGACCTGAGCAAAACACGCAAACCAAAACCCAAATCGGGATGTTCTTTAAAATCCTCTCACCGAAAAGGTAAGAGACTGCTTAATTAACAGGCTTAAAACAATTGATTTCTTTTCCTTCTCTCCCTTTCCCTTTTTAAATTTTCCTTTTTAGGAATAAACCAACACAGAACCATCGCTTTTAACTGCCCCACATTTTTAAAAAAATAAATTTTTTGCATATTTTTCAATTTTTAAACACATTTCAAAATAACACAAAACTCCAACCAGTTCCGAACGACAAAAACATGCGTACGCACGTCGGAACATAAAACTGTTTCTCCTTGCACAAACAAAACGGTGGCGAAGAATAAGGTCCCGGGAAAGTGACAGGGGCGACGAGCGAGACCAAGCAAGTACCAACCCCGAATCACCCGGGTTTTCTCCCCTCCCCCCCGACTCCGCCCTCACCCGGGCTAAACAGGAGAAAGAATTTTTGGGTATAATTTAGAATGGCCCGGTTTAAAAATTTAATTAACCAGAGAAAAGGGCTCAAACAATATTCTTTTATAATTTTTAAAACAAAAGAAAATTGCGCAAAAGAGAAGAATTAGCCGGTAAAAAACAAAAAAAAACAAAAAAAACAAAGAAAACGAAATGATGTTTCCAGTACCCCGTGGGGGACCCAGAAAAAAGGGGGTCAAAAAGACTCCTTGCCCCCCTTTTCCATCAGAGGAAGAACGCAGTGCGGAAAAAAAAAGAAGTGATTTTCCCTCCCTACAGGCCGACTGTAGGAAAAGAAGGGACCCATGTACCTTCGCATAAGGTGAAGAACCAGGACCGGGCAGGGGTCCCAGAGCATTTCCGCTCGAGTGAAAGGAAAAAACCCGCCCAAGCGATGGCGGCCAAAATGCCACGCACGCACAAGTGGAGATACCTCAAGCTAACGAAAATGAAGCACTGCGACAGGTAAAAAGACAGGCGAGAGGCGCGACAGCAAGTTCGGAAAGGTCCGCCCCCCGTGAACCTGCAGGTAAATTGGGGCATGGAATTAGAGGGGAGAGAGAGGAGAGAAATAAACCCAAACCCGAGTAAATACACCAAGGTGCAACCGACCACCCCACCAAGGGACGGCACGACAACACAACGACAAAAATAAATGTAATTCCGCCCCCCAGAGGGTCAAACGTCGAGGCCCCGTGACAAAATCGGAACCCCCGTTTTTTTTTAAAAATAAACAAGGGACAAAACCCCGTCATACGTCAACCAACATGAAGATTCGAGCGTCATTTCAACAGCCCCATCCTCGCGTCAGATTTAAAATAATTGGGAAAAACTAAAACCACTTTCTGTCGATTCTCTTTTCACGTCTATGATTTGGTTTGGTTCCATCATGTTTTACCAATACGGCATGGTTTGGATCCGTCATGTCACCAAAATTTGGGATGGTTTGGTCCGTCTGATACCCAAAATCGCATAAATTTGGGTCCGTCTGATCACCCCAAAACGGATGGTTTTGGTCCGTATGTCCCCAATTTTTCGGCAAGTTTGGGTTTCCCTCATGTCACCAATATCGGCATGGTTTTGGGCCGTCATGATCACCATATCGGCATGGGTTTTGTTCCCTCGTGATCACCAATATCGGCTAGTTTGGGTCGTCATGATACCCCAAAATCGGCATGGTTTGGTTCCTTCTGATCCCCAAAATCGGCAGGTTTTGGGTCCGTCATGATCACCCAAAATCGGCATGGTTTGGTCCGTCAGATACCGATATTGGGATATTTAGGAGACTGTGTTGGAAGACGTGGTGGTGACCTCCGGAGGGAAACTCACTTGCTGGGTCCCCCATTAAGCAATCATTTTTTGTCAGTAGGGGATTTGTAGAAAGGGGCCCCGCATAAGGGATCAGAACAGGCAGTCTGAACACCCCGCAGTGACTCAGACGCGTGCTGTTCCTTTCGGGGGGTTGCCTCATGTCACTTGAATTGACCGCGGTCTGTGAATTGCCAGCGGTGCGAAATTGTGGCGGAACGGATAAACCACTTCACCGCATTCCACAGCTGGTTACTGGGGCAATTTATTTTTAACATATTGTCGATTTCCTGCTGACTGTTAGTAGGGCAAATCTCTTCACAATATTGGAGACATCCCTCTGATAAATATTGGGGCAAACGCTCTTCACAATATTGGAGACATCCCTCTGATAAATATCGGGGCAAACCTCTTCACCACATTATTACATCCCGATGACAGTGACTGGGACAAACCTCTTAACCACAATAATTACACTCCGCTGACTGTTACAGGGGCAAATGTCTTCACCACATAATTACATTCCGCTGACAGTTATGGGACAAATCTCTTTACCACATTATGACACTCCAACCGACTCTTATTGAAGAAAACCTCTTCACATATTATTATTATTCCACTGTCAGTTATTGGGGCAAATCTCGTCACCACATTATTTGATTCTACTGACAGTTATTGGGCAAATCTCTTCAGAACATGTTTTGATTCCACTGACAGTTATTGGGGCAAATCTCTTCACCACATTATTTCATTCCACTGACTGTTATTGGGGCAAATCTTTTCACCACATTATTACATCTTGCTGACTGTTATTGGGGCAAATCTCTTCACCCCTGAATTACATCCCATCCACAGTTTTGGGGACAATTATACTTTACCACATTATTATATTCCGCTGACAGTTTATTAGGACAAACTTCCACCGTATTATCAGCATATTAATGATTGTAATTACTTGGGTACAACACTGCACATCACTGCTGGTATCCCATTGATAAATGTTTACTTTATCGCATTGCTGACGTCCCACTAATAGAAAGTTTGCTAGGTCAAACCTCTTCACCGCACTGCTTGCTTACACTGAGTGTAAGTTACAGGGGCAAACCTCTTCACCGCATTGCTTGCTTACACTGACAGTAAGTCACTGAGGCAAACCACTTTTCCACATTGCTGGCATGCCACAGATTGGAAGATCTCGAGGATCACACTGACAGCTATTTGGGTAAATGTCTTCACCACATTGCTGGCATCCCTTTGACAGCTATTGGGGCAAACCTCTGTACCATTTTGCTGGCACCCCACTGACAATCAATGGGACAAACATTTCACCATATGGATAGACATCTCACTGAAACTAAGTGGGACAAAGCCTTCACTGTACTGATGTCTCACTGATAGTAAGCCATTCTTTCACCGAATTGCTGGCATCCACTGATATTCATGGGGACAACCCAGTTCGTGTTGTGTGTATCCTTCCGGCAGTCATTAGGGTAATACAGATCATCATTCTCGTAGAGACGGACAACTGATAGTGGCTAACATAAATCAGTTCATCCCGGTGTTGTCATCTCGTTGACAGTGACAAAGGCAAATCAGTTCATCCCACTGTTGACATATCACAGCGGTTATGACAGATCAGTTCATCCCACAGTTGACATATCACAGCGGTTATGACAGATCAGTTCATCCCATTGTTTGACATTTCACAGCGGTTATGGCAAATCAGTTCATCCCATTGTTGACATCTCACAGCGTTATGGCAAATCAGTTCATCCATTGTTGACATCTCACAGCGTTATGGCAAATCAGTTCACCCATTGTTGACACCTCATAGCGGTTAGAAAGATCGGTTCATCTCAATGTTGACATCTAAATCACAGTTATTAAGTGAAATCAGTTCATTCCATTGTTGACATATCACTGAAAGTGATTAAAGCAAATCAGTTCATCCCATTCTTGACATCTGACAAACAGTAACAGAGGCAAATCAGTTCATACTGTTGCTGGCATTCAAAAACAGCGGTTAAGGCAAAAAGTTCATCCCACTGCTGACATCTCACCGACAGTGGTTAAGGCAATCAGTTCATCCCATTGCTGGACATCTCACCGACAGCGGTTAAGGCAATCAGTTCATCCCATTGTCGACATCTCTGTGGCAACAACAGCACCAGTCATTCACTGCTACATTTTTCTGGCAACAACAGGCACCAGTCATTCACTGCTACATTTCTCTGGCAACAACAGGCACCAGTCATTCACAGCTAACATCTCTCTGGCAACAACAACACCAGTCATTCACTGCTACATTTCTCTGGCAAAAAAAGGCACCAGTCATTCACTGCTACATTTCTCTGGCAACAACAGGCACCAGTCATTCACTGCTAACATCTCTGGCAACAACAGGCACCAGTCATTCACTGCTACATTTCTCTGGCAACAACAGGCACCAGTCATTCACTGCTACATTTCTCTGGCAACAACAGACACCAGTCATTCACTGCTACATTTCTACTGGCAACAACAGGCACCAGTCATTCACTGCTACATTTCTCTGGCAACAACAGGCACCAGTCATTCACTGCTACAGTTCTCTGGCAACAACAGGCACCATTCATTCACTGCTAACATCTCTCTGGCAACAACAGGCACCAGTCATTCACTGCTACATTTCTCTGGCAACAACAGGCACCAGTCATTCACTGCTACATTTCTCTGGCAACAACAGGCACCAGTCATTCACTGCTAACATCCTCTCTGGCAACAACAGGCACCAGTCAATTCACTGCTACATTTCTCTGGCAACAACAGGCACTAGTCATTCACTGCTAACATCTCTCTGGCAACAACAGGCACCAGTCATTCACTGCTAACATCTTTCTGGCAACAACAGGCACCAGTCATTCACTCCTACATCTCTCTGGCAACAACAGGCACCAGTCATTCACTGCTAACATCTCTCTGGCAACAACAGGCACCAGTCATTCATTCCTACATCTCTCTGGCAACAACAGGCACCAGTCATTCACTCCTACATCTCTCTGGCAACAACAGGCACCAGTCATTCACTCCTACATCTCTCTGGCAACAACAGGCACCAGTCATTCACTCCTACATCTCTCTGGCAACAACAGGCACCAGTCATTCACTCCTACATCTATCTGGCAACAACAGACACCAGTCATTCACTCCTACATCTCTCTGGCAACAACAGGCACCAGTCATTCACTGCTACATTTCTCTGGCAACAACAGGCACCATTCATTCACTGCTAACATCTCTCTGGCAACAACAGGCACCAGTCATTCACTGCTACATTTCTCTGGCAACAACAGGCACCAATCATTCACTGCTAACATCTCTCTGGCAACAACAGGCACCAGTCATTCACTGCTAACATCTCTCTGGCAACAACAGTGCACCAGTCATTCACTGCTACATTTCTCTGGCAACAACAGGCAACAGTCATTCACTGCTACATTTCTCTGGCAACAACAGGCACCAGTCATTCACTGCTACATTTCTCTGGCAACAACAGGCACCAGTCATTCACTGCTACATTTCTCTGGCAACAACAGGCACCAGTCATTCACTGCTAACATCTCTCTGGCAACAACAGGCACCAGTCATTCACTGCTACATTTCTCTGCAACAACAGGCACCAGTCCATTCACTGCTACATTTCTCTGGCAACAACAGGCACCAGTCATTCACTGCTAACATCTCTCTGGCAACAACAGGCACCATCATTCACTCCTACATCTCTCTGGCAACAACAGGCACCAGTCATTCACTCCTACATCTCTCTGGCAACAACAGGCACCAGTCATTCACTCCTACATCTCTCTGGCAACAACAGGCACCAGTCATTCACATCCTACATCTCTCTGGCAACAACAGGCACCAGTCATTCACTCCTACATCTCTCTGGCAACAACAGGCACCAGTCATTCACTCCTACATCTTTCTGGCAACAACAGGCACCAGTCATTCGTCCCACTGCTAACATCTGACTGGAAGCGCAAAGGGTCAGTCAGCTCATCCCGAAGTCCACATCTTGTAGTCATCTGAACCTACAGTGTTCAAATCAACTGTTGAATTAAGGTGGATTGCATGTCTCTTCGTCTCATCTCACATCGAAGTGTTTGAAGTTTGCATTTAAGCTCCTTGAAATATGCACTGAAACTCCCTTGAAATATGCACTGAAACTCCCTTAAGATATGCACTGTAACTCCCTTGAGATATGCACTGAAACTCCCTTGAAATATGCACTGAAAATCCCTTAAGATATGCACTGTAACTCCCTTGAGATATGCACTGTAACTCCCTTGAGATATGCACTGAAACTCCCTTGAGATATGCACTGAAACTCCCTTGAGATATGCATTGAAACTCCCTTGAAATATGCACTGAAACTCCCTTTCTTGAAATATGCACTGAAACTCCCTTTCTTAAAATATGCACTGAAACTCCTTATGATATGCACTGAAACTCCCTTAAGATATGCACTGAAACTCCCTTAAGATATGCACTGAAACTCCCTTAAGATATGCACTGAAACTCCCTTAAGATATGCACTGAAACTCCCTTGAAATATGCACTGAAACTCCCTTGAAATATGCACTGAAACTCCCTTGAAATATGCACTGAAACTGCCTTAAGATATGCACTGAAACTCCCTTAAGATATGCACTGAAAACCCCTTAAGATATGCACTGAAACTCCCTTGAGATATGCACTGAAACTCCCTTGAAATATGCACTGAAACTGCCTTAAGATATGCACTGAAACTCCCTTGACATATGCACTGAAACTCCCTTAAGATATGCACTGAAACTCCCTTAAGATATGCACTGAAACTCCCTTGAGATATGCACTGAAACTCCCTTAAGATATGCACTGAAACTCCCTTAAGATATGCACTGAAACTGCCTTAAGATAATGCACTAAAACCACTCAAGATATGCACTGAAACGCCCTTGAAATATGCACTGAAACTCCCTTAAGATATGCACTGAAACTCCCTTAAGATATGCACTGAAACTCCCTTGAGATATGCACTGAAACTCCCTTAAGATATGCATTGAAACTCCCTTGATATACCTTCCAAGTGAGCCCGAGGGTCTTTTTCACCGCAGCATTGCGGAGGCCTTCAATGTCAGGCCCACGCTACATACTAGGTTTGGAGTAAAACAGTTTTGCAGTTACACTCACAAGTCAGCAAAACTGGCTCTACTCGATGGATTTTTACATAAAGGTTAAACTTTACGTCGCCCAAAATTAGATTTGTACAATCAAATCGTACTGCTAGTGAGAAGAATTCACACTTTCACCTGCCCGTAAGTGCCTGTCTTTTTTTTTTCTTTGATGTAACACGTTACACTTCAGCCCACTTACACTCAGTTGTAACGAAGCAAGCAACAGCCAGCTTATGTTATTCAGTTGTGTTTGCACACAGTTACAGATAGAAAAGCAATGTAATCTGCCAGGTGGAGTGGGCCGCTGACTGTTTCCAGAGAGTGTGCAGTGAACTATGTACCAAATTTGCCTTTCGTCTATGCTCCATATGTTTGTTCATTTAAAAAAAAACAGGAGAAGAAAACAGAATTGTAATTCTCATGTCCCCTTGTTTCGCTCCGATCGTGCTGTCTAACATAATCTATCGTTTTCCATCCATGTCATCCAAGCATTTCAGTTCGATACACAAACATTTAGTTAATTTTCTTCGAATACCGTTTTCATTAGAAGAGGCAACAGAAGCAGACACTGTATTAAACTCTTTTCCTTTCTGTCTTTGTTTTCCTCTCTGTCTCTCTGTCCTTTGTCTCTCATTCTGAGTTTCCTGAGTCAATTCCTTTTCTTTCGTGTTCTCTTTTTTTCGTTTAAAGTTTTTGTTATTATTTCTTTCTTTCCTTCTTCTAGTTTTTCAGCTGTGTATCTTCCCTGTTCTGTTCCTGCTGTCTTTAGCAATCCAGATATCTCAGACCTCTCAGATGGGACTTGTGAGATCGGCAAGCTGGCGAACCAAACTACTTCCAACCATCACTCAACATTTTCACACATCTATAAGTTTAACTCTTTTCCTTTGTGTGAATATCATGGATATGTTTTCCCATTGTGACAGACCCAAGCGGTCAGGGCGGAGGTGAAGGAGAGGTAAGGAATAATGCTGGCGTGGAACAGCACCCCTGCTCGCAGCGCCAAGTGTGATGGACTGAAAAGTGATGGCGAGGGCTGGTGGGTAAAGGGACTAGATGATGGAGTGAGGGTAGAGGAATAGGGAAAGGGTGAAGATGCTGGATCCCACACTGGCTAAGAAGATAGAGGCGGAGCCCGATCAGTTCCATGTCATTTCTGTTCTTTACATGAAGAGAGGGCAAGGAGAAGACAGTGCAGCATGCTGAATGAGTTCAACCAGCAGGGGGAGCACTGCACACAATCTCATCATCGCACGGAGAGGTGCGGTCATTGGTCAAATATCCTTACAGCGGACCGCAAAGACAGCAGGCATCCTTGACACGTGAACTGGCCGGCAGGGAAGCCACTGTTAGCTGATGTGTTCAAACTGCCCGTCAGTTAGCACTAGATTTGTTCTAACTGCCCGTCAGTTAGCACTAGATTTGTTCTAACATCCCGTCAGTTAGCACTAGATTTGTTCTAACTGCCCGTCAGTTAGCACTAGATTTG